>JAGFNQ010004777.1:61741-124977 GCA_024364735.1 Boesenbergia rotunda | reverse complement strand
TCGGTCAGCCAAATGAATTAGTCAGATGCAATCCTGAATATCTTTGTAAATAAAAAAAAATATCAAACTTAAACTGCTAGAGCCATCAATCAAGGAAAGATGTTGACCAGTTCATCAGTTCGCATGGTCAGTGCCTGACAATGAGCCACCAATTAAGGAGAGACGTTGACCTGTCATGGCTCAAGTTCTATGACTGGCTCCGCACTCATTTACAAAATCAAATCAACACTAGGGCACAAAGGCCGCAAACGAGCCGAATAGAAATGATTTTGTTCCAATTCGATTCGGTGGTTTTTCTTAATGAGCTTTTGGTTTTAGTTTGGTTTGTTTATATATTATTAAACTCTCAATTGAATATTCTTTGACTGTGTGGTTGGTTATTAAAAGATTAACGAGATTGGGTAACATCGAACCTTAGGCGATTGACCCATAGAAATTTCTCTCCGTCCGCTAAGATAAATCGGGAGAGCGCTCATGGCGACAGTTCAGAAGTCTAGCGTCCCAAGGTTCGCGTCTCATTTGGAAGAAAAATTCTTGCAAAATACGCTGTAGTTGGGGATCGAAACACTGATGCCTGAGAAGACAACTAGTCATTCATCCGATGCACCTAGCCCTGGAGGCATTTGCTTAGTTATTGAGGTGGTAAAAGGTGATTCGCTCGCTTCTAGTGCCCTCGCCAACCCGTCCCAAGACTAATATAGAGGGGGTAAATCACTGAGACTACTAGCCCGGATATGTGATTAGTGTGCGGGAAGGACAGACATACCAGCTTTGTCAGATTTTGACTCCTAGACCTCAAGATAGCAATACTCACGTACTAACTATCAATCCATCTCATGGGAACCGTTTGGTTGGTAATTGAAAAAAATGATTAACGAGGTTTTTCCAACCTCAGAAAGTACTCACGGTGGGCAATTCAGAAGCCCCGTGTCCTAGAGTTTGCGTCCCATTTGAAAGAAAAATTCTTGCAAAATATGTCGTTTGGTTGATAATTGAGCATGTTAATAGAAATATTATTGATGAATATGATTTATGAACATTATTCACAAATGTTCATGAACATAACGAGTTAAACACGCGTATATTCAAGTTTGTTGGTTTAGTTTAATAAGTTGTTCAAATTTGTTCATTTAATTAATCTTGTATATATTAAACCAACATAAACAAACTCTTATCAAGTTGAACATTAAATTTATTCGTGAATTCATCTATTGTCCTGATCAACACAAATATCAAGTTCTATGTTGTTGTGTTCCAGAAGTTGATCCAAAAAGATGTGATTAAACAAATAGCAACTGTATTTGAATGTATTCGACAAAAAATTTGGCAGCTGATCTTTAGTTCATCTCTTTATCTTGAATTACAAGAAGAATTCGAGGATCAATCGGTGCTCATGAACACAGTTTGCCGAGCTTGTTCTTGAGCAAATCCTTGCCCTGACTCAGTTTCACCAGCCGGCATGACTGCTTCTTGATCAGTCTGTACATGGAAGGTCTCTCCTCGGGCACGATAGCGAAATCATCCTTGTACTCCTCCATGCCGGCGACTAAAAGCTGCCACACAACGGCTCCGGCGCCTGCCCTTCCTTCCTTGGCAGATTGGTATACAATGTCGAAGATGGACTCGTAGAACACATCGCGGTGGGCGTGATCGAAGTCCTTGTTCTTATCCGATAGCCCAAATTCGGCAAACAACACCGGCTTCTTCAGTTCCTTGTCGCCGTCCTCAATGTGAGAGACCAACCACTTGGAGATGTACTTCATTTTCTGTTCTAGCCCTTTACCTACTTTCCTACAAAAAAAAACAACACAACTCCGATCGAAACATCGACAATTGAGACACAAACAAGAACAATTGGCACTTGTTTGATGATTCACCACTGGTCCGGATAGACATGAACCGAAGCGAAGTCGAGCTGCGATACCCTGGAGTTTCGGAGGAAGTCGGACCCGAGTGTGCTAAACCATGGTGCCGGATTGACACCCAACTTCTCCGGGGCACTCACGGGGCCGTAAAATCCCTCAAGTCCAACGGTCAAGAGATGGTTTTTGTCGATCGATTTCGCGTATTCTGCCATTTCTTCAATCCATTCCTGAACATTTTCGAATTCGATATCGATTAGTACTCCCGCCTAAAACCGTCCGCCATCAGTTGAGAAAATTAACTGACTTAACCTGAAGTGTGTCACCGGATGCATCAGTCATGCATCTGGGTTCATTGATTAGCTCCCAAGCAAAAATTGTGGGATCATCTTTGTACTGAATGCCATTCAAGTGGTTCTTCCTTGTCAATATAACCTGAGGAGAAGATCGGTCGGTCAGTCGGTCGGTCGATCGGTACATCGAGAACTACAATCTTCATTTCAATTTACCTTTATGTAAGCCTTGAAGTATCTTCGAATGGATGCATCGAAGAAGAAGGAATCATTTGAAGGACTGAAGCCAATTCCTTGATCCCATGCCCATTTGACATACTGAGTCTTTCCGCCATAAGCCTCCAAGTTGTTGGCCAAGCAAAGCAGCAGCCGAATGCCATGCCGTCGCGCCTCCACGATGACTCGATCCAATGCCTGGAATTCGAATTAGTATCAATCGAACCGACCGAACTGAATAAATTGAATGGAACGGAGAGGGAATTTAACCTTGAAGACGTGTTCGTTGAATCGACCAGGGGAGAGTTGGAGGGCGTTGTAGGTGCCATCGTTGAAAGCCCAAGTCCTGCAGACTGTGAGCCCCATGGCCGCACCGGTCTGGAACATGGCTCTCACCCTGTGCCTGCTGAAAGCCTCCACGGCCTGATCCATCAGCCAGTAGGAGTTCCAGCCATTGACGTAGAAGGCCTTCTCGTCCACTGCGAACTGAGTCCCATTCCTCCTCACGAACGACCTCATCGTCTCAGGTTCTTCTTCTACCTTGCCATGGATTCCCAGGTCCCAGTCGAGGTCCCCAAAGGACAGGTAGACGAAGGCGACACAGGAGGCAAGGCCAAGAACTGGGTACAGGACTCCATTGCCTGCCCTCATCTTGAGCTGCAGCCTCCTCAAGATCTGGGACGAAACTATGGAGAGGGGAAAGGAATCTCTGCCTCGACTCTGCAACTTGCTCCTTCTCGACTTTTTTTAAAGGAGGAAGAAAAAAAATGGAGAAAGTAGTGGAAGGCTTGAACACGGCCAATTCCTTGAATGGAGGGTGATGTTTGACTAACAACATGGTCGACTAGGAGCAGTTATATGTTAGATTTGTCTGATTTCTTCATAAAAATCTCGACTGTCATCTTCAGATTTGATTTGATCTTTGTTTGGTGTGGAATCCACCTAACCAAAAAAACAAAACCAGAGGACTGCTCTGAATCTGAGTAAAGAACAGAAACTGGTACGTCCACTTGCAATCCAAGAAACTACTGCATTGCCTTTCCACATGACATGAGATTCTACTAGTGCAGGCCAGTAGGTGTGTGCCAAATCGGCATCCTTGTCTCTAAAATATGGCAGGCAAAGGTGCAGGAAAGCCTTTAACACATGCTGAAGAACCTTTCATAGATGCGTGCTGCTGAGCTTTTGATGGATCCAAGATTGCGTTTCATATCTCACCGACAGAGAGAGAGCAACAGGAAGATAAACATCTGAAGAAGTAATCAGCTGACCGGCATCAATGGGAGAGACTTGTCATTTTACAGAAAAAAAAAATCATTTAGTTTTTGCCACATTCGCTGTTGCTGCGTGAATTTTGTTCATCCTTGTGGGCTTTTAAGTGCCCAGTGTTTCTTCTGGGCCAATCCAAATTAATGACTTTATTGATAAATTTTCTCTCTCTAATTGAAAGTCTAGAGATAAAGTCGATATATATATATATATATATATATATATATATATATATATATATATATATATATATATAAATAAAGATGAGATAATTTTTTTTTATTCTCACTTATATTTGTAAAATCATGATCCTGAATCGTAGAATTGTGTGATCCAAATTGCATTTATCCTATAATCCAAAATACCCAATTAGTCCTAGATCATTCAGTATCAGATCAGTAAGTTTGAAATAGGATCGGTTGAAGGTTTAAGAGACCTTAACTTTTAATTCGAATTAAATCACAGGATTTATAATATATCAATTTGAAACTTGTTGAGGGATTTACATTTGATTATTGGATAAAACCTATAACCACCTAATTTAAGAAAAAAAATATTATTTAAAACCTTTTTGAAAGGTCAAAGGATTTAGATTATTTTCATCAGGTTATGGTTAGGTTTGAAACTATTTTCATCTTTAGACAATTATTTCTAACATTTATATTCGAATCAAAAGTTTCAATAACTTTCAGTATATTAATTACATTTTTAACTTTTAAATTGAATTATCTTGTGAACCAAAAGAAACATTCTTAGATTGAATAAGTTATTTTAATTATGTTAATAAAAATTTTATACTATTTTATTTTTTTATATAAAAATATAAATATTATTGAATATTATTATGCTATAATTATAATTAAATTAATAGTTAATTTAAATTTATAAATGTAATAATATCATCCATAGAGTCAAGTGTCGAGATTATACGTATATATTTATATTAAATGATCTTTAGATATTTTTCTAATTACTAATATAATACATTTTAAAATTTTTTGATAAAATATTCTACCTTCTCTGACCAATTTAATCCTATCCCCAATGGATCCGGATCACGATTCTATCAACTCTATTGCTCACCATTTCGCTACTTCTAATCTATTTTTTAGATAGTTTTTATTAATTTAACATCAACTTGCTCTTTCTAATATATTTTCTAACATCAATTAATCTATCAAGTTGACTATGCTTCGCTATCTAGTCTATAGATCTTATTATATGTTTGGCCAAGATTCTTAGGGGACACGTGCTGCAGGATGATTAGTAGATGCTTTGACTGTAATCTATCATCGATATCGCTAAATCTAAACACGAATTCTAAATGACTAAGGGAGTGTTTGGGAGAGCTTCTGCTAGCTACTTTTTAGTTTTTAGTCATGCAAAAGTGCTTTTGAGTGTTTGGGAATGTCAGATTCTGCTTTAACTTCTGCAATTTTTACTCAAAAGCTAGAAGTAATAATTTGATGCTTTTTTCTGCTTCTGCCTTATGGTGTAGAATTAAAAGTTGACATTTATACCCTTAATAAATTTATTACTTTACATAATTATCATCCTATTTTTAAATAAAATCTTATATTTTTATATAATTTATATTTTCAAAAAATTTTATACATATTTGTATAAATTTTATTATTTTATTATTTTTTATATTTTTATTAACTTTATATTTTTTAAAAATATATATATTATTAAAAATAATAATTTTGATATAATATTTAAAATATAATATTAAATATATAAAATATTATAGATCATGTATCAAAATTATATTTAAATAATTGAAAAAAATTAATTTTGATAGTTTAAGGATATTATTGTCATTTAATTAAAAATTAAGCTTAAAAGTGATTATTCACCAAACACTCAAACTTTACCTTGTATCAGCTTTTGACTTCTATTTCCAAACACTGTATGCTTTAGCTTCTTACTAACTTCAAGATAATCACTACAAGAATCACTTTTCAAGAAGTAAAAGCTCTCCCAAACACTCCCTAAAATCTAATCAACTTGATTGAATTTTTATAAATAAAAAAAAAATAATTTAATATAAAAATAAATAAATTAATAAATATATATATATATAATTTAATATGAAAATAAAAATGAAAATATATAATTGAATTTTAACAGTCTTAGTATTCTTAAAAAATATTAAAAAAAATCATAATAGATTTTTATAAGTTAAAAATTAATTTAATATGAAAATAAATAAAAAATAATATAATTTATATGAAATAAATAGGAAAAATATAATTTGGTTTAAATTTTTTTTAATAATAATTTAAAAATTAAAAAAATTTAAGTAGGAAAAATTTTAGCCGACTAAATTTTAACGATCGAAATACACTACTAAAATAATCTCATAAAGCTAATTAATAAAGAAAAAAAATGTTGGACCAGATAGCAGATGAACCTGGGGTAACTGGCCCGACCCCACAGAAGTTTTCCACCGATCACCAGGGTAAATCGGGAAGCTCTCGCGGTGGGCGGTCTAGAAGCCTAGCTAGGGATCGAACCATGAATGCCTGAGATAGTGTCTAATCGCCCTACCGCTGCAACATAACTAGGAATTGAAATAGGCCAGACGGCCTGTCAGGGGCATGCGTTTAGCCTGACCTGTTTAGAAATAGGATAATATTAAGGCCTATTTCAAAGTTTATTTTTCTTATCAGATCAGACTCAATATAAAGACTACCAAACCTGACAGATTGACCTGAGTCTATTAAAATTAGATACATATGTATATATTTGTAGGTCTAGCCTATTTGAGGCATGTATGATGCAAGACCTGTTAATGTTAGTTTTCGGTATGTTGGCCTGTATAGTGTTTTAATTTATAAGTTTTGTAAACAGGTTGTAGATCAGGTCAGATTATTGAATAGGTCAGGTTTAAGCCAAGAACAAAGTCTATTACAGGTCACAGACCTGACTCAGATCATTTTATTACTGTATAAATCTGACCTGTTAAGATAAAAGGATCTAGCCCGTTTTCATCTCTAAACGTAGCCCCAAGGGTAGTTGATAAAGAAAAATAGAAACACGTGAGTGCGTGAGTGGCTATCAAATCATAATAAAATATTAATCTTCTTCCATACAGAAATCAGAATTCATAAATGATACACATTAATTATGCTTCGAAATTCAAATTAAATTCACGAGCAGCAGTAATCATCGATGTATAGATTAACACAAAACACCAAAGATGATCCTCCATTAATCCCAATCATCCAAAGAATTAATTCGATGTAATTATATTAAGCATGAATGCTGGTTCATTAATTAATTAATTAATTAATTATGCAGCATCCTAGCGCATCTGGTGATGACGGTGCATCCCCGGCGATAAGGATTGGCCTGCCGCTGGCGGCTGCAGTTGTAGTAGGACTGGCCGCGACGGTCGCACGGCACTCGGTCCCTCTTCAGCGCGTCGTAGCTTATGTACCTCCCCCGGTACGCGGCGAGGACTCGTCGGACGGAGTCCGACTCCATCTCTCCCTCCTCCTCCTCCTCCTCCTCGCCGACACACTCGCCGACACGCCCGCCCTCGCACGTCAGGAGGCCGCCGTCGCCGGCTCCGCGGCTCCAGTCGATCCCCGAAATGGCGGTGGCTTCCGCGGCCGGCCACGGCGTCGAGTGGGAGAGGAGGAAGAGCGCGATGAGGAGAGGGAGGAAGGTGAGCCGGAGCGCCATTGGGAAACAGAGGAGTCGTGCTGGTTTTAATTTGTCAGCATTTATAAACGGGTGAGATTTAAGCTGATTGAATCGGACGGCTATAGAACGGTCGTTCTTAGCCATTTCTATATACGGGCAACCTCTCGCCGGAATTGGCTTTGCTAAGTATAAGATGGTTTACCGCATAGAACGGTAACAATTAGTCGTATTAACAGAGATTTTATTTATAAAAAAGAGTATTATTCCAACTATAATTAGTACCCAAGTGCTCATATATAGATAATAATGTTATGGGATTAGCATAATTATTTGAGTTATATTCGCTACCAACGCCATTGATGTAGGGATAAAGAGGCTTTGTGATCCTAGCCTAAACCCAAATTAATTAGAAAGTGACAGATTTATTATTGATGGGGATGAGCATCTCGGGGTTGACATGTAATACAAGAAAGTTTCGTATCAGGATCTACCGAACCCGACCGTCGAGGTCGGACTCCCGAACCCTTCTCGGGAGGGCAGATGCTCGAGGACAGACCAGGCGGTTGGACTCCCGAGACCACCTCGGGAGGACAAACGTCCAAGGATAGACCTGTTGGGCCTCGGATTCCCGAGACTACCTTGAGAAAATAGACGCCCAAGGTTAGGCCAAGCTTTAAGCTCCCGAGACCACCTCGGGATGATAGACACCCGAGGTCAGGGCGGGCTGTAGGTTCTCAAGACTCTCTTGGTACACCAAAGGAAGGCCCTGATGTCAGCCCGGGAGAGAAGACCCCGAGACCAACTCAGGAAAGCGGAGGCCGAAGATCAATACATCAGATTGTCCAACTTCAAGTAGTCGTTTCTCTTTTCAGATCAGGAAAGTCTTCCGATAATTATTGTTTGCTACATGCGACAATTAAGGTCTTAATGATCGCAGCGGTCATTGCCTAAAAGTTATCACGTAATCGATGATTGGAGAACGTGGAGACACGTATGACCAAACCCTTAGATATATAAGGTACTTCGGCATCCAGGTAAGAGGTAAGCTTTCTGCACTTAACAAATCCTGCTTCCTCGTCGTCCTCCTAAAAGAATTCTCGTTCCTGACTTGAGCGTCGGAGTGGGCTCCGTCGGAAAACCTTCTGATGTGTTCCCATTAACGCTCGTGTTAATCTCGCAGTACGTGATCGTCTTCTCCTCGATCACCATCCTCGTGGGCCGCGCCTCGGTGACTCGTTATCTGCGTCGATTCCCTTCCGAAACAATTATAATGGAGTAGAGATTAATTTTCAACTGGCGTATATCCTAGGGGAAAAACTTTGCCTATTCTCTAGTCATTTGACGATCGACTATAAACTGATCCATAATTTAACTCCCTTCGTATAATCTAAAAATGAATTGTGAGAAGGGATTGAGATGGGCATAATCACAAGCTTTATGATAATCAAATGCTAAATTATGGCATGCAACTGCATCTCATTACATAAGACTTCTTGGGGACCATAAAGGCCTCGAGGAGATGGCTTGGAGGGTTAGAAGATGATAAAGACATAAATGTAGGAGGTAAATGAATTAAACATTTGTTATTAAATTTGATGTTCGACTTGGTAAAATTTATTTATGTTCATTCAAAATAAAAATAATTAAATAAATAAATTTGAATAATTTGTTGAACTAAATTAACATGCTCGAACACATATGTATTTAGATTGTTAATATTCATAAATAACGTTCTTGAACAAAATTAGTTAATAATGTTTATAAATAAAATTTTTATCAATATACTAAATAATAAAAAAATTAAAATGAACAAATATGTTTGAATTATCAAGTTCAATGATTTATATGGGGACCTGAGAAGGGGTCCCCCCTAATTTTTAATAATATTATTTTTATATATAAATATTTATTTTTTTAGTATACTTTTTTTTTTATTTTCTTAGTATACATAATATTTGACTCTTAAAAAATAAATATATATAATTTTTCTATGGTAAGTTTAATTTTTATTTTATCAAACATCAAAAATTCTTTTCTCTATTTTACAAATTATATAAATATTCATTATATATTTTGAAAGATTAAGAAGTTATTATTATAATAATTATTTTTTAACATTATTATAATAATTATTTTTTGATCATTATTATAATAATTATTTACGTCATTTAGATTTAGTATGCGGCCCCCAAATATATAATTCTAGATCCGCCTCTATCAATAACTAATTAATTAAACAAGATAAAGTTTCAAAGAATATTCAAACAAGCTTGAATTTAGAATTCGATAATATCTAAACGAACTAAGTCAAGTAAAACATAAACAAAGCTCAAGCGCATATATATATATATATATATAATAATTAAGTCAGAACAATTATTTTAATAACTTAATTTATTTAGGATTGACTTGGCTTAATTAACTTATTAAATAAGTTTAAATATTCTAAAACTTGACTGGCCTGTTTCTACGTAAATTTCCTATTGATCAATAAAATAAATAACAAAAAAATACTCGATCCATCAATCTAGCATGGTCAATCACCCTATAAATCAAGACATATGGAAGAAGATACGGGATTTAATTTATCTTTTAGCTCTATATTATTGATCATATAAAAAATTAGTTCTATATTTTGATTTTAGCATAAACGAAAGGTAAGCAGTTAAGGAGTTGTCCCAAGAATTGATTACTGTATACAAAGTCATTACACTCACTACACAATTTCTTATCTCTATAAGGTTCCTCCTAATTTATTTTTCTTCACGTAATTTGAACATGAACACTTACAATAAATATAATTATTTTTTTACTATGATTATCTATATCAAAATTATCCAAATAATGGATATAGAGGTTCCTTTTAATTTATTTTTCTTCACATAATTTGAATATGAACACTTAAAATAAATATCATTATCTTTTTACTATAATTATCTATATCAAAATTATCCAAATAGTCTATATAATTCTATCTCTGAGCATGTGAATGGTCTATGAAAAGTAAGGGAGAAGGGAGGCAGGGACAAGTCAGCTCGCTGAGAGAAGGGAGATGGCGCAGGTAGAAAGGAGGCATAGGACAAAGCAGCTCGTTGGGAGAAGGGAGGCGAGTCGGGAGAAGGAGGCGATGCGAATGGAGAGGGGGGAGACGACGTGAGGTGGGGAGGGGGAGAAGCAGGCGGCGGGGGTTATAATGTCTGTGACAAAAAACTGAATGGGAAAGAATAGGTTTAAGGATAACCTAGGGATGAATAGATTATCAAATTAAGAATCTCAAATTCATACATTAATTTCGATTCCAGCCTATCAAGAGCGCTCAATTTCCAGACCGGATCCTCTATACCGAAATCTCCCCTTACCCGTGTACTAACTCGCCGGCGATCGCCGGCAAGTCGTCCGATCGACGATCGAACACCACCAATAATTTTTTATCGTCGTTCCGAATAAGATGATATCCTCGGAGAACGGTGAACCCGTTGAAATCGTCGCATCAGACGTCTCGTCGGATTCGACGGTGAATACGGTAACATCACAATTGCGGCGATATCCGACGGGTTCAACGTTCTCCGAGGATATCATCTTATTCGGAACGACGATCAAAAATTATTGGTGATGTCCGATCATCGATCGGACGACTCGTCGACGATCGCCAGCGAGTTGGTATACGGGTACAGGGAAGATCCCGATACAGAGGATCCGGTCTGCTCAATTTCTATCCAATTTGATTTTCTATTCTATTATAACATTTGGATGACGTGTCAAATAATAGGAGGGAACTTCTTTTATTACATTTGAGGAGTGCTCCTTTTTATTATATTTTATCAATTTATATTTATATTATATATAAATCTAAATTATAATATATAAAATACATATTTTATATAAAATAAATTATTTATATGTATAATGTAAAATATAAGTAAAGAGTGTGATGTAACTTATGTAAGAAAAAAATTATTAGGAGGTTTTTTATATTAAAAATCAATATTCTAAAAAGCGTTAGGCGGTAGGTGAGAGGTTATCCGTCGCCCAATGCCTTGGGGCCTAAGTGGCCACCTAGTCGACTCCTAGGCGAAATATTTTTTCTCTATTAATTGGTAATATTCAATCAATTAAATTAATGTTCAACCAATTGACTAATCGATTAGTAGACTTTTATTTATCGTGAAACTCATGTCACTCAAATGACATGTTCAATTGATTGGCTAATCAACAGATTTCTATTTCTCGTGAAACTCTTGTCGGCCAATCGATTGACAATATTCAATCAATTCGATAAGTTTTTGATTCTCACGAAACTTCTACTAATTGAATGGTCAATTGATTGACAATATTTAATCGATTGGTAAATCAATTTAATAAGCTTTCGTAAAAAAACGAAATGTGCCGCCCTTATGTAGGTGGCGGCCAATTAATAAGGAGATGCCTAGAGACATCATCTTTATAGAAGGCAGGGCAGTGGGTAACCGCCCAGTACCTAGGCGGTCTTAGGCGTCGCCTTTTAGAATATTGTTGAAAATATGAGTGAAATTTTTTATTTTTGATGTGCATTATATAGACCGTTAAAAAAAATCCTACAACAACTCATGTAGATACTCTTTGATACTAGCGTAGCGCGTTGGTGGTGTATAGTCTCTGACGTAATAGTTAGAGGTTGATTTTCAAAAATTGATAACCTAATTTTATTTTATATAAATTAACTTTTCTTCATATTCATATGACCGGAATTTTTTTTATTAGTTGGTAGAAAGAATAGAAACAACCAAATTAATTTCTTTCCTACAACTAATTAGAACTAATTAATACTTTAGGAATCGATCACCAGCAGAGTTAATCAAGATTGTGATAAGAATGTAGTGTTGCCAAGTTATTGTGTCAGTCGGCAGCTGAAACCATTCCCCCATCAATGTCAAGCCTCAATGATTCACCTGTGCCATCTCTATTATAACCGACAAATGTGTCGGATGAGAGATGGACAGATGATTAAAACGTTAATCATTTTATCTTAAGATTTAAGATTAAAATCTGATAAAATTAATATATATGTATTTTTTCATATGATAATCTGGACTAATAGTCTTCATAATTTATCTCTGAGATGTTGGGTTGAGCCTTTTTGCCATCTTAAATGACAAATGATGTCGGAATTCGTACGATGATACACAAAATAGGATGGATTCTTTAGGGCACCTGCAACGGTACGTTAATCGAGCGTTATAACGCTCGATTAATGTACCGTCCGCGTTAAAGCCGTTGCGGCGAGCGCGTTAATGCGCTGACGCGATGAACATGTTCAGATTTTTGAACGCGTTCATCGTGTATGACATGACATCAATCGAACACCTGATCGGTCTGGTGACCGATCAGGGAAGTTCCTGATCGGTCTGTTAAATTCGACACGTTTATCTCACTCTGGAAAAATTCCTCGGGAAAATTTCCTAGAGTTCCGGGGAGTCTAAGGGACTAAACAAAAATCCTAAGGGCTTGGGGGGTTAACTTGGTTAGAAGTTTAATATTTTAAGGGGTTGATGAGTATGGAATTCTAAACCCTAAGGACAGAAATGTAAAATGACCAAACATGGGTGGACTAAAATGGAAAAGGGGCGAATATAAATGGCTGATTAGGGCTCGGGCTTGTTGCTCGCGTCTGCCTTCCACTTCCGATCGAGAGCCGACACCCCTTCTCCTTCCACCGCCCTCTCTCGTCGCGTGCCCTAGTCGTAGCAGCCACCGTCACCGGCGACTACTCTTCATCGCCTCTCCTTCGATTGGGCTTCTACAGAGTGTCCACCGGCGCCGAGGAGCCCTAGCTCGCAGCGGAAGTAGCCGATTCTTTCTCCTCCTCTCCTCGCGTGTTCTAGCGGAGTCGAGCCCTGCGTTCAGGCTGGGATCCGAGGCTGGGCAGGCTAGGATCTTCCTCAGTGGCTGGAAGTCCGTTTCTCTGATTTGAATTCCACCGAGGCACCAAATTGAGGTAAGGGATGATCGTGTAGCTCAGGGGTTTGCTTCTCTTTGATTGATAAATTGGTTTTGTTTGTTGGATTCGGAGTTTGAGTTGGAGTTTGGGTTGGATTGTGTAGCAGAGTTCGGCTGTTCTTTCCCTGCTTGGAGCTGTGGAAGACCTCCTGCCGTGAGCTTCCTTGATCGGTGGTTGGTCTTGGTTCATGGGAGCGACGCCAGTAGCAACTGGGGTAAGAGTTCCCTGCTGTTGTGAATTGGTTGTAGATTTCGATTCGATGTGAATGATGGTTCCGGAGATCCGAGGTAAGGTATTGATTTTAATTGTAATAGATTTTGACTCTGTTAGAAATCTATGATCAATGAAAACTAGGGAATATGGAGTGTGAATTGCATTGTTGTAGCAACTCCTTCATTTGGATTAGCTACTGAAGTTGAATGTCTTCTGTTGTTGCTCAGATTTGATTAGTGGATCGGAGTTGAATCCTGCTGTGGTGGAGCTGTAGGAGATCCCTACCGTGAGCTTATTAAGGTAAGCTCTGTGAACTTGAATTAGACTATCATTTGGATTTATAAGGGAAATAATTAGGTTTGTTCATGGGTCTTGTGTTAGTGTTTGAATTTGGATTTGGACCTAATTTCAATTACGAGAAGTAATTAGAAACTGTGCCAGTTAATCAGGCGTAATTAAATGGATAAGGACGGATTAGGTTAACCCTAAAATGGATTAGGGATTTATTAGCTAGTTATTTTTATAATAGCTAATTGAATCTATCCCTGATACAGGGACTTGATTTGCTTTACGGTTGCGGATTATTGGCGGGTGGTTCTTCCGGCTTGATACGGATTTATACACTCTTGGAGGCGGGTACCCTTTGACTTATCTTTTAGATATTGTCATCTTGTTATGCATAGCCTGTTATAGATAGCAGTAAGATCATACGCTATCCCTGTTTATTATGCCTGTTCTGGATACTTGTTATTTATCCCTGGTTATTATGCCTGTTCTGGATACTCGTTAGTTATCCCTGGTTATTATGCCTGTCTTGGATACTTGTTAGTTATCCCTGGTTATTATGTCTGTCTTGGATATTTGTTAGTTATCCCTGGTTAGTATGCCTAATCTGGATACTTGTTGACTATCCCTGTTTATTATGCCTGTCCTAGATACCTGTGGTTTATCCCTGAGTTATTATGCTGCTAGTTCCATACAGTATCAGGTAGTGTCATATCTATATGTATGCTTAGAGATCGTGATGTATCTCCTACCTTTGACCTTGAGGGATCTGTAGTTTTCGGCCAGTATACCTTGTAGGTTAACTGTATTTCCTGTTATAGGATTTCAGACTGAGACCTAGTATACTGAGGACTTGGGAGGGAGGTATGTGTATCTATCATACACCATCCTTGCATTGTTGCATACCGGCGATCAGCGACTCCCTTGTGGTTGAGCCTATCGTCTTCCGGTACATGATATGCGCACACGACCACTCATGGGTTAGTGGATACCGTAGGATGTGTGCATTTGCTCTGTACTGCTCCGCTCGACCGCTCAGGGGTAGTGGCTTCGGAGCGTGGTAGCAGGCGGAGATCCCTTCTCTTCCCATAGACTAGAGGAGATGAGAGCGACGCTCCCTCATATATACATGGGGTAGGGGAGCGGTCCCCCGACAGCATCCTGTCCACTCGGTCACTCAGGAGCAGTGATGGCAGAGTGCGTACAGTGTCACAGCTCTACCCACTCGGCCGACACAGTATCGCCTGTCTCGGTGGCTTGACTGGAGTTAGGGGGTGACCATGGCATTGCACCATGTGCATATTTTGCATTGTGCATTGTTTGCTGCACTTATTTGCTGCACTTGTTTGACATGCATATTCTGGAGACTTGTTATCTGAGATTATATGTCTATTGATATTCCCTTGGTACTTATTACCCTCTTTCCAGGTTAGATGGATTCAGGTATGTATCTACCCAGTATTTTCAGTTCCAGTCTTTCCCTCTTGTTGATATGAGACTGTATTAGCGGAATTCTTGTTGTTAGTATAACTTTCTATGCATATCTGTTGGGTATTCGCTGAGCTATGGACTCACCCCGTTGCCATACATTTTATTTCAGGATGACGTCTGCCAGGAGATCCCTAGCAGCCAGTCCCCAGCTCCAGAGGAGCTCTTTTTGGTTTACGTGGTTTTGTTATGGACCCTGTAGTATTCCTATGCTTCCGTTGTGATGTTTTAACCATGTATGCACGTTTTATTCGAAGGTATTGTATTTTTGAGTCCTATGTTGGACTTCGTTTGGTTTTGGCTTTGTTCCTGCCCCCTGGCAGCTCAGGTGAGTTCGGATTTTGGTTTTACGACGTATAGTCATTTATGCAGTTATATATGTGTGGATGGGAGGCCAGAGGCCCTTTAAACTGCGTGGTTGTGCTATATATATTGTATACAGGTTATGTGTTTGTGTAAATTGTCCGCCGGACAGGGGAGGTGCTGTCCGATTTTATATTGGATCAGCGGCTCCTGGGTCTCGGGGCGTGACAGGTCAACCAGACCGATCAGGCAGGAGCCTGATCGGTCCAGACCTGTCCTGATCGGTCGCACTGACCGATCAGAACGGTTTTATTTGTTTTTATGTTGTTCTCTAATTTCAATTAATGATAAATATATTTAAAATTATTATTAATATTTATTTTAAATAATAATCATTTAAATTGATAAATAAAATTGAAAATAAAAAAATATATAGGTAAGAAAATGAATATGTGAAAAAATTAAGATGTGAGAGAATGTATATGTGGCATGTGAACCCCACAAATAATGAGGGTTGAATGTTAAACGAATGTGAGAGAATGAAGATGTTAATGTTAATGTGTATGTGGCTGGTGGGTCCCATACTTTTTGATGAGGCAGTAGGTGTTATAACGTTAAAGGTATTAAATGGTTGCGGATGCCCTTATACAATTAAAAAGTTATATTTGGTGGTAAAAAATAATTCGTTCGCCTTTAATATCTCCGTCAATTTGTTTAAAATTAACACGGAAAAGATAAATTATGAAAATTATTAAATTTCTAAGAACTACTTCACTATTTGATCTGAAAGTGACCAATGGAGATGGTCTGTAACGCTGCCGTCTGACAGTTGAGGCGTCTGCTGTAACTCTGAGCTATCTTTTTCAGTTGGGAAACAGAGTGAGAGCGACCTCGATCGCATCGTTCCTTTCCATTTCGAGCGCTTTATAAATATGTATGAGCTTGAATATATGAGAGAATTAAAATGTGAGAGAATGTATATGTGAAAAAATATATATATGGTATGTGAACCTCACAAATAATGAGAGTTGAATGTTAAATGAATGTGAGAGAATGAAGATGTTAATATTAATGTGTATGTGGTTGGTGGGTCCCGTACTTTTTGATGAGGTAGTAGATGTTATAATGTTAAAGATGTTAAATGATTACGGATGACCTTATACAATCAAAAAGTTATATTTGGTGGAAAAAAATAATTTGTTTAAAAGAGATAAATCATAAAAATTATTAGATTTGTAAGAACAATTTCACTGTTTGATCTGAGAGTGACCAATGGAGTGGTCTGTAACGCTGCCGTCTGACAGTTGAGGCGTCTGCTGTCACTCTGAGCTATCTTTTTCAGTTGGGAAACAGAGTGAGAGCGACCTCGATCGCACCCTTCCTTTCCATTTCGAGCACTCTATAAACTCGTCCTAGTCGAGCGCCGGAAATCTGTGCATTCCGATCGATGTCTTCTCCTCCAATGGATCGCCTGTTCGTGTTCCTCCCTCTGCTCTTGTTCTTCTTGGTAATTATAGCTCCGTCTGTCCTCTTTACTTTGTTTCTTGATCATGTGGCGGCGCTAACTTCCAGTTCCTCTGTTTCGGCAGCTTCTTCGAGCTTCGAGCGACGCGGCCATCTCTCCCGTGGAAGCCTACTGGCGTACTGTCCTCCCTACCACTCCCATGCCGAGTGCCATCGCTGATCGTCTCTCTCTCGGTCGATCTCGACGTCGCAGTTTTTGAGATTTCGTTGATTGAACAGTTATGGTGGGTTCGATTAGTTGATGGGATAAATCTGTGTTTGGAAGGCGCGACGGTACTGGGGAGTGAGAAGACGACCGTAAGTGTTGGAAAACCGCCGGTGAGGGAAAACTCATTTCCGTTCTACGCGGCGACGGAGACCCAGATACATGACGGCCCCGGCGGCGTAGGCGTGAACGTCGGTCCCTATAAGGGACAACCGCCGGTGAAGGAAAACTCATTTCCGTTCTTTTACGCGGCGACTGGGTCTGCGGTGAGGGAAAACTCATTTCTGTTCTTCCTTTACGAGGCGACGGAGACCCAGATACATGACGACCCCAACGTCGCTCTGTTCTTCCTCGAGAGCAACCTCCGCACCGGCGCCGTCATGACTATCCACTTCACCCGACCCGGCGCCTCCCGTGCCGCCTTCCTCCCCAGGAGAGAGGCCGACGCCATCCCTTTCTCGTCGGCGCAGCTCCCGGAGATCCTCGACCGGCTCTCCGTCAAACCCGGTTCGCCGGAAGCAGAGACGACGCTGAGAACGCTGCAAGAGTGCGAGCACCCCGCGGCGCCCGGCGAGAGGAAGCTCTGCGCGACTTCGATGGAGTCGATGGTCGACTTCAGCGTCGCCAACCTCGGTACGCGGCGCGTGGTGGCGGCGTCGACGGAGGTGAGCAAGGCAGGGACGCCGCGACAGGCGTATACGATCGAGGGGGTGAGGGAGGCAGTGGCGGCCGAGGGGAAGCTGGTGACGTGCCATCCGGAGGAGTACGCGTACGCGGTGTTCTACTGCCACACGTTGCCGGCGGGGAGGGTGTACACGGTGTCGCTGGTGGGGGAGGACGGGACGAAGGTGGAGGCGGTGGCGGTGTGCCACACCGACACGGCCGGCTGGAACCCCAACCACCTGGCCTTCAAGGCGCTGAAGGTGAGTCCCGGGACGGTGCCAGTGTGCCACTACCTGCCGGAGGGCCACCTGGTGTGGAGCCGCAGCAATTAATGGAGGTCGCCGGAATATGGTCGATCGTATCTATCAGTGTGGTTGTGAGATAGTAAATTTGTGATATCTATCTATCAGTCCCGGGACGGTGCCAGTGTGCCACTACCTGCCGGAGGACCGCCTGGTGTGGAGACGCAGCAATTAATGGAGGTCGCCGGAATATGGTCGTATCTATCAGTGTGGTTGTGAGATAGTAAATTTGTGATATCTATCTATCAGCCCCACGTAGGGCTGTACATTGTATACAGACTATTGGGACCTCTAATAAAGATATATGGGGCTGTACATTGTATACAGACTGTTGGGACCTCTAATAAAGATATATATGTGTCTGTTATTTCTGGTTTAGTTTAGTCCTTTCACGATATTTATTATTTATTGTGGTATGGACGGATGATTAATACTATAATATAATATTATTATTTTAATTTGAAAGTTAGAATCTAACAAAATTAATATTCATTTTATCTACTAATTATAATATCCAAATTAATAATTTATTTATTTTATTAATCTTAAAATAGATTGATAGAGAATATACACGAGAAGTGTATTCCTTCCGAATGAATATTCGGATCACTTTTAGAGCGCCCAACGCACTCAATTATACACGAGAGTCGCCAATTAATTGGTAGCATTAAACCTGAGATAGACGCTCAATCTAATTGATCCAGTCGCGAAGCGAGGTGGAGGTCCCAAGGGTCGGACGGTCTCCCGGCCGTCATGAGCGGGCGAGGTGGTGCTGATCTGGCTCCGAGTGGGCTCTGGCATGCAAAACGATGACCATTAGCAAACCCGCCGGGGGGTTTCCCCGGTCAAGCATTCCGACGATCAAGTCAGTATCCGCAGGAAATATAGTGGAGCTGAATTGAAATGCAATAGTAGGGAGAGCTCGCGTGCATACCTGCGGTAGGAGGAGTGAAGAGCTTATATAGCCGGGGGAGCTGACAACCCTTGTGTGTGTTGACGAGACAAGGATGTGATACCTGTCAACTCGTATAAGAGCACTCAGTAGCGGCGCGGCATGGAGCGGGGTGCTCGAGCAGTACGAAAGTACTGGATTGGCGGACTGACCGCGAGATGTGCCAGAGATGAGTAAGGTGTGTAGTACCCCGATAGCAAGGTCGTACCCTGGATATAATGGCATAGGGGCATAGGGGCGAGATAGCCCATACCCCGAGCGCCGACCGGCGGGTCCGAGTGTCAAGGACCGGGTCGGGTAATGTCCAGTGAGTGTGGGCAGCCACGTGTTCGACTGTGAGAGTTGAAGAGCAGGGTACACCCTGAGTCGGGGGTTTATTTGATAGATCGACCGTGTCCGCTTGAGGGGGGGTGAATAGCATTTTTCGAACCCCTTTTCTTCCTACACGGTTAGTTGCACAACGGAATATACAATAAAAATAATAAACAAACACTAACCAATGCTAACACGGAAGATGTACTTGGTATCCACCCCGGACGGGTGACTAATCCAAGAATCCGTCGGTGGATCAATCCTCGGATAACCTTCGGCTAGCCATCGTCGCTCCTTGTGGGTGGAGAAACCTCACCACAACACCTTTTGAAGACTTGAGCACAAAGACTACTATCTTGCCTTTAACCAAGACAAGATTCGTCAAGAATCTCAACCACCACGAAGTCCTCTTTAAATAGGACTCGGGTTGAAACCCTCGCTACCAGTCGACTGCCCCCAGGGCAGTCGACTGGTGCCACTGAAATTCGACTGTTGCACCCCAACGTTCAAATTCTCAGCCAACTCACCAGTCACCTACCAGTCGACTGCCCCAAGGGCAGTCGACTGGTCCAGGGCTGACACCCTTCTGTGAGTTTCATCAGTCGACTGCCCCCAGGTCAGTCGACTGGTCTACTCACACACCTAAGGTTACCCTTCCTGAGTACATTCCACTCCGCACTCAAACCCTAGGATTTCCCGAGTACAATCACACAACACTCGTACCCTCACGACTCGACTGACTCCTCATCTGCAGCCTCGACTGTTGCCTTCGCGCCCTCTTCATCTTCGGCTCCCATCCCTCGGATGCACGTAAGCCTCCAGCTTTCCTCCATGCCATCTTTCACGCATGCCTCGAAGTCCGTGCCCATCAGCTCATCGTCCATTCTCTCCAAGGTCCCTCGGGTGCACACAAGCCTCCAACTTGTCTCCATGCCACCCTTCACCATACCAAGGCCGTCCAGTCAAGTTCATATGTGTAACATGTACAACCTGCACACTCAACATACACATATAAGATAACAAGGGTAAACCTAACTTAAACCCTTTACCCAAACATCAAAACACTTGGTCACTCCGGACCATAGATTGCCTCAACAATCTCCCCCTTTTTGATGTTTGGCAATACGTTTAAGTTAGGGAAACAAGATAGTAGTCAAATAACAATAATAATGCTAAGACAAATGCATATGCAATGCATACATGGATCCTATCCCAAGGCATCCTACACCTAACCCTCCAAGTTAAGACTTTTAAACACCTAACCCTCCAAGTTAAGACTTTTAAACACCCAACCCTCCAAGTTAGGATTTTTCACGGGCTTTTTAAAGCTTCTCCCAAGCTCCCCCTAATTGGACTTAGAAAGGCTTTTTAAGAACCTCTCCAAGGTTCCCCTTACGCCAAGAATGGAGCAACCATGCTCCCCCTTATTCTCAGCTCCCCCTAAACCTAGGGTTTCTAGCAAAGGTATGTTTAGTTTCCCAACTTAAACTCAAACTTCTCCCCCTTTGCCATACATCAAAAAGACCCCAATAATATCCCAATTATCGGTTCTTTTAATCCCTAATGATCCTAAACAACGTGTACTAAACCCCCATACACTTGTTTTCCATCATTCGGCCCCAAGTCAGCTGCTGGATACCCACACCAGCCCTGACCAGTCGACTGCCCCTGTTGGCAGTCAACTGATACTCTGAAAGTCAGTTTTTCAGGCCACATTCAGAAATGCGCCAGAAATTCCATAATTCTCCAAAAATTTCCAAATTTCGTGGAGAACTTTGTGGTACCCCTACCTACTTGGGAAAAATACATTTCATAATGTATCTATCACCATTCCCAAGTTTGACACAAAACCCAAAAATTTTCTTATGAAAATTAAGGCAAACAAGGAGGCAACTTCCCTCTTAACCTATGCCGGCCTTCTCCCAATTTTCAATTTTCCTTTTCTAAGGTTAAGTTCTACCCAACTTAACACACTAACACCATGTTGAGTTATACCAAACTCAACAACCAAGTTCTTTCCCTTTTTGACACTACCAAAGTATTGCCCCAAGCAACCTTTCCCTTAGTGCCAAAAAGAACTCTACAAAAACTTAAACAATCTAAGAGGTTTGCAAGCACATTTGCTAGGATATACCATATCCTAGAAAAATATGTTTTGATCAAGATTATCAAATGTGCTTGACTTTGGTTTAATTCTTTAATTTTCACAAGGATTGACATTTGGTATCAATTTTCAAATCCATCTAGAATTCCATGTGTTTGCTAAGGCTTATCATTATAATTTGACACATGGAATTGTTCTCAATTTTTCCTTTTTACCTCGGAATCCTAGATACCTAGGGAAACTTATCAATCTTCCTTGATTTCCAAGATATCAACAAAGTCTTATCAAATCATGGGGTAACACTTCATTCAAGGAGTATAACATCATAAACATAAATCTTAAATCCAAACCATATCACATAATCCAATTTTACAGTTTCTCACTACCCCATATCCTCTTTTTGCAAACTCTCATGGACCAGTCGACTGCCCAAATGGCAGTCGACTGCCAAAACTCACAGAGAGTTTCTGGGCTTGAGACCAGTCGACTGCCCCTGGGGCAGTCGACTGATACCCGATTTTCAGGTTTTTCACCCCAATTTCAGAAATCTCTAAATAATTCCACAAATCTCCGAAAAATATGAAATTTTGTGGAGAGATTTGTGGGGCCAATGTCTACTTGAGAAAAATACGTTTCCAAACAAATGTACTCCGGATCCCAAGATTGGCACGAAACTCATCTTTCTCTAAAATGTATCATTTAAACTCAACTCAAAAGTTCTAATTATGGTTTTCCCTTGATGTATCTTCTAATACCTGATCACAATTCATTTCTATCAGTGAATTACATGATATTTGCCTATTAAAGCCTAATTTTGTCAATTATAACCTCATTTTCATTCTTTTCTCCCTAAAATCCCTTTTAATGTGCCAAAACCTAGGATTAAAACTTACCCAAGCCTTCCAACCCTTTTTGGCATAATTCACCTAATTTCCTAGGAGAGAAACTTTTGAGATCTATTTACCATGGCCCCCAAAGGTTCCTAGAGCTCCCCCTTGAGCTCTGAGCCTTAGCCACCTCCCTAGGTGACTTAACCCATACTAGACCACACCGGTGAACCTCCGGTGATTCTTGGCCTACAAATCTAACCTTCTTAACCTTGGACACCTTGTCCTTTGTAATTAAGTTGTTCCTCCTACCCTCAAATGGCATCCCCTTGCCACCCTTGGACTTTCCCTCCTTGCCATGATTGTATACTTTCCCAGCATACTTCTGTTTGTTGGCCTTGAAGGTCTTAGATCGGTATCCCAAACCCGATCTATCATATTTGGGTTTTAAGCTACCCAACACCATGTCTAAGCCCTTAGATCCAACCGTGAATCTTTCTAGGGCCTTTTCTAATGTATCAAGTCTTGCCCTCAAGGCTTGATTTTCCCTTTCTAGAGTTCTAACCCTAGAACCCATATGCCCACCTTGGACATTCCTAGGCCTAACCTCCTTTCTAGGCACATTCATTCCCTTCTTGGGATTAGTGCCATGATCCTTAAATCTAGAGGTCTTGGATCTATCATTATGCATGCTCTTCCTAGGGTTTTGATCTACCTTGTTAACCCTAGTCCTATTATTATATTTGAAACCAAAATTATGCACCATTAAGCATTTTTCATGAATGTTAGCATGCATGGATGAGTGATTGATTCTATTTTTAACATTCATGGAGGAACTAGAATTTGAGTTGCATTTAAATCTAGAGTTAGGGATTACCTCCCTTACCCTTGTATCCCTTCTTGATGTGATCTTTGCTTCTTCTTTTTCTCCTTCTCCCATCTTCTCAAATGCTCCATTTTTTTTAATTCTCCTTTTCTAGGGCACTTGGTGTGGTAGTGCCCTAGCTCTCCACACGTGAAGCATAGGATTTTCTTTTTCTTTTCTTGGGCTCCTCCATTCCTACAACTCATGTTAGATTTAAAAGAATTTGAAATGAGTATAGATTTTACCTCCTTTTTACCTTTCGGGCACTTGTCCTTGTAGTGCCCCTTTTCATTACACCCAAAGCATGTGATATGGTCCTTGGCTCTTGCTTTGGTGGAGGTTGGAGCTTCTTCTTCAACTTTTGATAATGTGGATGCCTCCTCTTGATCCGGTACGGTTGAGGGTCTCTCCTCCCCCTCAATTCTCGAAATCGATACCTTCTCTTTTTCTTTTGAGGAGGTTGATGATCTTTCTCTCTCTTCCTTACTTGAAGATGTAGATGACTAAATTTTCTCCTCTTCTTGAATCATGGAGCTCACTTCATTGGGATCTTCTATTAGTTGGACTCGTGTAAGATTTTCATGGAACGCTACTAGCTTACTCCATAACTCCTTAGCATCCCTATACTCACCAAGTCTATCCAAAATGTCATTAGATACTAAATTGATTAACATTTTGATTACCTTGTTATTGATTTTGGATTGATGAATTTGCTCCTCGGTCAACTTTTTCTTCTTAAGAATCCTTCCCTTTTGTCCTTAGGAGAATCGAAGCCTATTTCTATACACATCCAATCTTCAATATTAGTCATTAGAAAATATGACATTTTACCTTTCCAATACGCGAAATCGTCGCGGTTGTACGAAGGTGGGATCCGAATATCCCATCCTAGCGGACCCTCTCCTTCCATGTTCTTCCTCTAGCGTGTGATCCCTCGGCAGTTAGTCCGATCAAGAGCGGTCCTTGCTCTGATACTAATTGATAGATCGACCATGTCCGCTAGAGGGGGGGGGGGTGAATAGCGTTTTTTAAACCCATTTTCTTCCTACACGGTTAGTTGCACTGTCACGCCCCCAGAGGTATATGCTTCCTCGAAAAATCGAGCAACATCTCCCCTGTACGGCGGACAATATGGGGCAAAAATACATACTATCTCACATATATATAGCTTAGCCACATGCGGCTAGCATCACAACAATATATAAAAGACACACAACAACACAGTTTAAAATAATTTAATGGGTGGCTCAGCCACCTTAGGCATAAAGAAAACACAACTTAATAAGAAACTCCACAACGAATAAACCCGACCAATAAGACATGACTACAATTTTTATTTTGTCAAGACCATACCAGAAATAATATAAAATGCGGAAAACAAGGAAACTACGGAGAACTAACTCTGAAACAACTCCAAACCAAAATCACCCGGTGAAACTGAAGGACTGAGGGACTAGCAACTGGATCATCTCCTTGCTCCAAGCAATACCGCTACCTGCTATCTGAAACAACAAAAAGGAAAGCAGGGGTGGTGAGTCCGGGTGGACTCTGCGGGTATATGAGTAGACAATTAGCATGGTATAATACAAGATAACCAGGTAGAGAATCCAACAGGGTACAGTCCATAAGAAAATATAGAAACCTAATCATGCATAACATATAGTAAAGCGACATAGCATAAAATCCGGATAAGCACTAAGCAGGTATAAAATAACTCAACAACAATAATATCAAGATATACATGCATGTCAAACATATGCAACAATCATAGCTCATATAAGTGCATCAAACACAAGCAAATGCACAAAAGAAATACGTATGCACATGATGCAATGACATGTGTCATCCCTGACGCCAGTCAAGCCGTCAACACATCCCATCTGTGTGACCGAGTGGGTAGGGCTATGACAACTGTACCACTCCAACAACAACAATAACCAACAACAACAATAATATCACATAAGGCGTGGTTGAGTGGACAGGATGCTGGGGAGTCTACACTCCAACCCCTATACATAGGGGGAGCTATACAGCTGCAATATCCCTCTATAAACAACGGTGAGGGTGAGCCACCAACAGCTCATCCCTCTAAAATAACGGTGAGGGTGTCACTGTCTGGCATGACAGGACAAACACTCGCACTCTAATAACTACCACGATAACAAGTGGTTGAGTGAATCGAGCAACAATATGACTAACGACGGCTTAACTAAATGTAAGCCTAACTGTCGTTAGTATGCAACGTGCAAGTATGGTGCATGCTATACGATGCACAAACAACCGAAGAAACAACGATGCAATAAAATCCAACGAGTAAAACATGCATCGATACAACCAATCAGAAATCGAAAAACCAACGATTATGCATCTACACTACTAGGTAGGGTATTTCTAATGCCAACTAAACCTTATTATGTTTAATGAACTTCTAAGTGCTCGCGTACAAACGACACTTTACAGAATAGAAAACCAATAGAGGACTGTACGGATACAAACTTGGAATACTCGAAGGTCAACGAAGAATAAGTCTCAACGGCGATGTTTTAAATAACGGCAAAGAACAAAGTCAAGCAACCTATAAGACATAAACTAGCCATGCTTTAAGGTAAAAGAACTACTCGAGTACAAAGGAGAAATACCCGCCTTTTATAATTGTAGAACGTATACGAACAGAACCTCCCACGATCAACTGAACGAGTCCGAATCAAGGTCCTGTATAATAATTAATAAAGTTTAGCTAATTATAAAATTAACAAATTAGCTAAACACAATACGAAATATAATTCGGATAAATCCTAACTATTATACCTATTTAATTAACTCTAAAACAAGCATAAAATTAGGCTAAGGTTTAAATACCCAGTTTATAGCCTAGCCCAGAACAACTCACCTAAAACGTGGTTTCGACCTAAGCATAACCCAAGAACAACCAACACTAACCCAAACAGGTCGATGGTCAAAGGAGCTAATGACCAAATCTTGGAAAACTTTCCTCACCATTCAAGCAACACCATCTGCTCCCATTTTGAAAATGGAGCTCACGACAACAATATCAAGTGTATTATAATGTCATACATTAATTATCTTCACCTAATCAAGCTCTAAACAATCCTCGGTAGAACACTACAAATTCAAATAACTAACCCAAGACTTCATCCCAACAACTCATAGCAACAAGGAAAACAAAACATCAAGAGTAGAAATATTCTACAAATTCCAATTCCTATCAAGGAGTGACACCAATAGACGCCCAAATCAAAATCTAATCAACCAACAAATCCTTACCTAAATTACCCGGTCGCTGGATCAGAGATCGCCGAGAAGCTCTCTGCCACAAGCACTCCTATGTTCAGATCTGAGGCCAAATGGAATCCAAAATCGTGAAAAGGAATCAAGGCAAGAGGTTAGCTGCAACCTATTACTCGATTAGGGTTCAGGCAATGACAGGTTGTAGCGGCGGCTCGAGTGAAGAAGAGTCTGCGGTGCGGCTGGCTTGCACGAGGGAGGGAGGTGTCGTCTCCTTCGTGTGCGCCGGCGATGGGGACTCACTCGCGAGGCGTCGGCGTTGAGGTGAGGCAGCGGCGTCGGGGAACACTTGCGGCGGCAGTTGTCGCAAGAGGAGAGGGCGTCGGGCGGTTTCGAGAGGAGTTAGGGCACGGGCTGAGTGTTTAGGGGTTTTATAACTGATTTTGACATTTTGCAAATAAGCCCAGCAGATTTTTAAAATTGCAACTAGGCCCCTAACTTTCGAAATTCACCTTTTTAACCCCATAAAAATTCGGTATTTAACATTCTCCTCCACTAACAAAAATTTGGTCCACAAATTTAGCTAGTGAACCACAACAACTACTAGTTACCCCAATAGGTACTAGTCAACGACAACAGGTATCAATACCTCAAATATACTATAAATACGGAGTAAAAACCAACCATACGCACCGAAGTACCAGCACTAATGCACCTGTTAAGACATGAGTCAAATCTTGCGCTCTACCAACTGAGCTAGACTAGCAACTTTTGCTCCACTTCGTTTCAGAATCTAAAACGGTCCAATGTAACACGGAACTAGCTTACTTCGCAACCCAAACCTCTTCATCCCTATCGTGGGTGACACTCGTAAAACTACATGATCGCTCACGGAGAACTCTTAAGGGTCCGCGTCTCTCATAGTCAACTTCAACCCTGATTACGAGTCAAATGCGTTATCTACCATATTAGGAAATGTCTAACATCTCGCTAACGGTAGTTACTCAGTTACAAGCAGTGACCTACATGTAGATACCCTATAGCTCTTTAATATCTCGGAAAATCGATCCATCGACCTGCGGTGTCTTCTCTCTGGTGACGATGTAACCTGGTCCATCTCTGGAATTAATAGTGACATCGTCTGAATAGGCAGCGGCTGAATCATCTGAATTGTTGCTGGCTGCATAGTCTGAGGTGCCGGAGCTCCCACCGTCTGCTGAGTCTGATAACTTGTAGCTTTGACCATCCGCTGAGGCTAGTAAACTGAAGACTAATATTCTAGGCACAACTGATCTACACATAACTAATAACTAAAATAAATCCTAATCATATCACATACTTGAGTAAATTTTTAAGTAACAATGCTTTACTTCCTAACCTAATCATCTTAATTAGGTTAAACTCCTAATTCTAAATATGATTAACCAAACTCAATTCTTCCAAGAATTAAGTTCCCATCAACCCATGTCCACCACAACAAACCTAGTAAAACCTCATAGTTGTGGATGGTCGATGGATACACTTCACAGGCTTGAGTAATCACTGATTTGTTCTAGCTTACCAGAACATATAATAACTATAAGGTGTTCCTTTTGTTTTAGTCAATGTTCCGATGATTTCCATGGAAGTGGATGATGCTATTTTCATCTAAAGCTATGATAATGGAACAAAAAGAATTTTGAAAAAAAAAACAAAATGTAATTAACTTGCATTGTATAGCAATTTCATCGTAACTAGATAATATCAGTTCACACGTGAACCAATATTGCATGCAAATTTCTGATATGAGAGCACGAATCTAAAATTACCATTGAATTAATATTTCTTATTATGCTAGTAACAGACAGATTGCAAAGGTGTGAGTACATGTATATATAAGACTAAATGCAAAAAAAAAAAAACACTGTACCCAAAATATAAAATAGATCATATAGGCACCGAAAGTCGAAGACAAATTGCAAACATACATTGAAAAGAACAAGCGAAAATATTGACGAGACTTTAGCTTCTAAACAGAAGATTATGGTGATCTATAACTCTGCATGCTATCTTCCACATGACCAATATGATAAATGCTCAACATGAGTGATGTCAAATGCACATTTAATTTAATATACAAATTACAGAATCAATTAGATGAAACACTTATGTAGGATGGTTTCTGTCATGTGCTATTTGGAAGCTTTCTTCATGTTGTCTCAAAATACCTAAGCCTATGGTTAAGTTACATGTCATTCGTTTGAATTGGGCGTAGGATGATAATTTTATTTTTCTATTCCAAAACCTCCATCAGCATGCTTCCTAATAATAACTCTATCTTCTCTACCCTTATGAATGTCATAGCTAACCAAAAATTTAAATAATTGAAGACAGACATACTAGGGATGGTTGCTTGGCAGACAAAGTAGATATGGACGTTGCAAATATCCTCACTGACAATAGGAATTCCTACTTTTTAACTCACAATATGAACACTTAAATTTCTTGAATTGGCTGGCAAAGGCGAAAATGACTTCCAACTACATGCACATACAAGAAAAGAAGGTGATTTTCCAATTAAGAGAGGAACATCTTTATGTTGGGATCAACTTCTGATCAATCTAATGCCAAGGAGAATATCTTGTTTGCTCATGGGAGAAATGCTACTACTTGTTAAAGATTGATGCCTTCCTAACTAAAAGCAAACTTTGTTTCAACAATAACGAAATCATGTCTAGGAAACTTGCTCTCTCCATGATTTTGCAACAAATTTCTTGAAGCTCTCTGCTAAAAATAATATACATGGTAGAGGAAATAATGATAATCAATAAGCAGCACTAGTATGAACCTTATATGGTCTAGGAATGCTTTGAAAAGATAATTTTTTTTTATTAACTGTCCCGATACTCCCTCTTACAGTAAATCATAAATATCAAACATGTCCAACCTTGAACTTGAAGTAGAAAATTGGTTTAGACTAAGTACAACAAACATTTGCCGAAAAGATGGATTTTGTGAAAAACCAATGACAACTCTTCTATGGTTAATTTTTCCTAGCCTCAATGAATATTTCATATGCTTATGTTTTCAAAATCTGCATGTTTCTACCAATATGACACTGTGATATACTCATATTAATCTCTAGAGAGTTCTTTGGAAGAGAAGGAATGCTGAAAGACGGATTTGATCAGCAGCAGGGTTAGTTCCTCCATTTCAAGCAGTAAATATGTCACTAGAATGCTCCTCGAAGAGCTTAAGAGAGAGGATAATTTTTCCCTATAGAATATGGTATTTGGAAATTATAATATTCATGAACTATGCTCTTGTTCTTTCTCAATGTTACTCTATTATTGGATAAACTGTATCACTTTGATAAATGGTGTAACCCTAAATTATCTAGCCTCCAAAACATTAAATCATAAGGTTTTTAAATCACAAGTATTTATGATGTCATTTTGGTATATCACAAATATGTCATACTTTCAATAAGAGTCATACTTGCAGGATATATCAGCCCTCCAACTAATGTGTATCCACTTAATGAAGTCATGCCCCAGAATGATTGTTTTACACAGGATAGTCAAGTCAACCTTGTTGTCATGAGCAATTAGGTTTCTTCTCCTGTACGATTTATCAATGGGCAAAGCTAAAAATGAGACTAAAGATTGTTCTTTTTCATCCCATATTTTTCTTGAAAATAATAATTTCATTTTTACTTGAATGTCGTTCTCTATGCCACTTGTGAAACCAACTCATCATTTTTTTTTAATGGATAAAGATTTTTTTTTACTATTGTTCCTTCCAAAATTAATTGTTGGTGTTAGTTTCCAACCTTTACCAAATCACTTATAGTTTCATCTTTTAGCATGAACGTGAACGATAGTGCTTTCACGTATTATTCATGCAATGCATCCTATCATTATGTTGGATGCTTCATTTCATTCTTTCCATTTATAACAGCAAACAAGATTGAAGGATGAGTCATTAATCAGTTGAGACAAGCTTTTCCTAAGGCTTGGATTCAATAGCATTTCACCGTGCTGACACAGTAACAACATTGGTTAAGCACCAAATCAATATGTTTCAATTTGCTAACTGATTTCAACTTCACTAACTTTCACTAGCTTGTTTACCTTCCTAAATAAGCCTACGTATTCTTAGGTCGAATGAATTAAGATTTTAGAATACATTAAAATATGTAATTACCATCTTGACTAATGATTAAATTTGACTAACACCAAAATGAAATATGTGTATGTTTAGTCGCAAGCATATATGTCTGCTTGAGGTATCCCGTAGGTACTTACACTAAATGTCGAACCACAAATTCCCCAATGTCCTGATCCAAGTGTCAAGAGGTCGCTAAACAAATGAGTGAACCATCTTATCATGACAACTTAAGAAACAACATTCTACTACAGTCTTCAGTAACGCTATACCAAAGAATGACAACAACACAGTACCCTAAAGATATTCAAGTAGAACTTGATATACAATTCGATCTAAACAACAAAATTATTACTGGAGTTGATTCTTAACCTCCCATAAATGATTGTCGGTTTAGGCCCTTGCCTTTCGACTTGTCATCGGTATCGAACAGATATACCATTAAACTAGGAAACATCTAACCGACTCGATACCAGATAATGAATATCGAAAATTAAGAGAATTCCAAAGAGATATACCTCCTGTCACCTGGAGAAGTCGATCGTCGCCAAGTCCCATCACAACCATAACCAGAAAATGACTCCGGAAAATAAATCCATAAAATACAGATAAACCTTGTAAAACAAAACAACTTCGTCAACCCTCAAGAAAAGAATTCGCAAAAATAAACAAATCTGTAATATACAGATTGACCTCGTAAAACAACTCCGTAAACCCACAGACACCAAAACATCGCAAAACTTGGACGAACTGACGCACCAAAAACAACATCATAAAAGTCCACAGATCCCAAAGGAACTCGCAAAACTTGGCTCTGATATCAAAAATTGTCACGCCCCCAGAGGTATATGCTTCCTCGAAAAATCGGGCAACATCTCCCCTGTACGGCGAACAATATGGGGCAAAAATACATACTATCTCACATATATATAGCTTAGCCACATGCGGCTAGCATCACAACAATATATAAAAGACACACAACCACGCAGTTTAAAATAATTTAATGGGTGGCTCAGCCACCTTAGGCATAAAGAAAACACAACTTAATAAGAAACTCCACAACGAATAAACCCGACCAATAAGACATGACTACAATTTTTATTTTATCAATATCATACCAGAAATAATATAAAATGCGGAAAACAAGGAAACTACGGAGAACTAACTCTGAAACAACTCCAAACCAAAATCACCCGGTGAAACTGAAGGACTGAGGGACTAGCAACTGGATCATCTCCTTGCTCCAAGCAATACCGCTACCTGCTATCTGAAACAACAAAAAGGAAAGCAGGGGTGGTGAGTCCAAGTGGACTCTGCGGGTATATGAGTAGACAATTAGCATGACATAATACCAGGTAGAGAATCCAACAGGGTACAGTCCATAAGAAAATATAGAAACCTAATCATGCATAACATATAGTAAAGCGACATAGCATAAAATCTGGATAAGCACTAAGCAGGTATAAAATAACTCAACAACAATAATATCAAGATATACATGCATGTCAAACATATGCAACAATCATAGCTCATATAAGTGCATCAAACACAAGCAAATGCACAAAAGAAATACGTATGCACATGATGCAATGATATGTGTCATCCCTGACGCCAGTCAAGCCGTCAACACATCCCATCTGTGTGACCGAGTGGGTAGGGCTGTGACAACTGTACCACTCCAACAACAACAATAACCAACAACAACAATAACCAACAACAACAATAATACCACATAAGGCGTGGTTGAGTGGACAGGATGCTGGAGAGTCTACACTCCAACCCCTATACATAGGGGGAGCTATACAGCTGCAATATCCCTCTATAAACAACGGTGAGGGTGAGCCACCAACAGCTCATCCCTCTAAAATAACGGTGAGGGTGTCACTGTCTGGCATGACAGGACAAACACTCGCACTCTAATAACTACCACGATAACAAGTGGTTGAGTGAATCGAGCAACAATATGACTAACGACGGCTTAACTAAATGTAAGCCTAACTGTCGTTAGTATGCAACGTGCAAGTATGATGCATGCTATACGATGCACAAACAACCGAAGAAACAACGATGCAATAAAATCCAACGAGTAAAACATGCATTGATACAACCAACCAGAAACCGAAAAACCAACGATTATGCATCTACACTACTAGGTAGGGTATTTCTAATGCCAACTAAACCTTATTATGTTTAATGAACTTCTAAGTGCTCGCGTACAAACAACACTTTACAGAATAGAAAACCAATAGAGGACTGTACGGATACAAACTTGGAATACTCGAAGGTCAACGAAGAATAAGTCTCAACGGCGATGTTTTAAATAACGGCAAAGAACAAGGTCAAGCAACCTATAAGACATAAACTAGTCATGCTTTAAGGTAAAAGAACTACTCGAGTACAAAGGAGAAATACCCGCCTTTTATAATTGTAGAACGTATACGAACAGAACCTCCCACGATCAACTGAACGAGTCCGAATCAAGGTCTTGTATAATAATTAATAAAGTTTAGCTAATTATAAAATTAACAAATTAGCTAAACACAATACGAAATATAATTCGGATAAATCCTAACTATTATACCTATTTAATTAACTCTAAAACAAGCATAAAATTAGGCTAAGGTTTAAATACCCAGTTTATAGCCTAGCCCAGAACAACTCACCTAAAACGTGGTTTCGACCTAAGCATAACCCAAGAACAACCAACACTAACCCAAACAGGTCGATGGTCAAAGGAGCTAATGACCAAATCTTGGAAAACTTTCCTCACCATTCAAGCAACACCATCTGCTCCCATTTTGAAAATGGAGCTCACGACAACAATATCAAGTGTATTATAATGTCATACATTAATTATCTTCACCTAATCAAGCTCTAAACAATCCTCGGTAGAACACTACAAATTCAAATAATAAACCCAAGACTTCATCCCAACAACTCATAGCAACAAGGAAAACAAAACATCAAGAGTAGAAATATTCTACAAATTCCAATTCCTATCAAGGAGTGACACCAATAGACGCCCAAATCAAAATCTAATCAACCAACAAATCCTTACCTGAATTACCCGGTCGCTGGATCAGAGATCGCCGAGAAGCTCTCTGCCACAAGCACTCCTCTGTTCAGATCTGAGGCCAAATGGAATCCAAAATCGTGAAAAGGAATCAAGGCAAGAGGTTAGCTGTAACCTATTACTCGATTAGGGTTCAGGCAATGACAGGTTGTAGCGGCGGCTCGAGTGAAGAAGAGTCTGCGACGCGGCTGGCTTGCACGAGGGAGGGAGGTGTCGTCTCCTTCGTGTGCGCTGGCGATGGGGACTCACTCGCGAGGCGTCGGCGTTGAGGTGAGGCAGCGGCGTCGAGGAACACTTGCGGCGGCAGTTGTCGCAAGAGGAGAGGGCGTCGGGCGGTTTCGAGAGGAGTTAGGGCACGGGCTGAGTGTTTAGGGGTTTTATAACTGATTTTGACATTTTGTAAATAAGCCCAGTAGATTTTTAAAATTGCAACTAGGCCCCTAACTTTCGAAATTCACCTTTTTAACCCCATAAAAATTCGGTATTTAACATGCACAGTGGAATATACAATAAAAACAATAAACAAACACTAACCAATGCTAACACGGAAGCTGTACTTGGTATCCACCCCGGACGGGTGACTAATCCAAGAATCCGTTGGTGGATCAATCCCCGGATAACCTCCGGCTAGCCCTCGTAGCTCCTTGTGGGTGGAGAAATCTCACCACAACACCTTTTGAAGACTTGAACACAAAGACTACTATCTTGCCTTTAACCAAGACAAGATTCGTCAAGAATCTCAGCGACCACGAAGTCCTCTTTAAATAGGACTCGGACTGAAACCCTCGCTACCAGTCGACTGCCCCCAGGGCAGTCGACTGGTGCCACTGAAATTCGACCATTGCATCCCAACGTTCGAATTCTCAGCCAACTCACCAGCCACCTACTAGTCGACTGCCCCAAGGGCAGTCGACTGGTCCAGGGCTGAGACCCTTCTGTGAGTTTCATCAGTCGACTGCCCCCAGGCTAGTCGATTGGTCTACTCACACACCTAAGGTTACCCTTCCTGAGTACATTCCACTCCGTACTCAGACCCTAAGATTTCTTGAGTACAATCACACAGCACTCGTACCCTCACGACTCGACTGACTCCTCATCCGCAGCCTCGACTGACTCCTCATCCGCAGCCTCGACTGTTGCCTTCGCACCCTCTTCATTTTCGGCTCCCGTCCCTCGGATGCACGCAAGCCTCCAGCTTGCCTCCATGCCATCCTTCACGCATGCCTCGAAGTCTGCGTCCATCAGCTCATCGTCCCTGCTCTCCAAGGTCCCTCGGGTGCACACAAGCCTCCAGCTTGTCTCCATGTCACCCTTCACCGTACCAAGGTCGTCCAGTCAAGTCCATATGTGTAACCTGTATAACCTGCACACTCAACATACACATATAAGATAACAAGGGTAAACCTAACTTAAACCCTTTGCCCAAACATCAAAACACTTGGTCACTCCGAACCACAGATTGCCTCAACATTATTGAGTTATGTCTAGCTGATTCTGTTAGACATCTGGTCCTTGTGATGCTGCCGGAGTGTGGGTCGCCACGCGTCCAACTGGCTTATCCGACCCAGATCGGGATCGAGGAATGGGTTGAGGCGACCGAGCCAGGTGGAGTTGGAGGTCGACCTGATCCGACCCTGTCCGTTGCTGACCGCATAGTACATCGGGGGGCTTCCGGTCTTAGGGACCCCCCGGGTGAGGTCTTTGTTGGTCCACCTGCTAGCTTTCCGTGGCGCCAGGCTGTCTAGCGGAGTGAACCGACCCACCCGTAGGTAAGGTCGGGATCATAAGCGTCCCCCTAGAGTCTAGTCGAAGGAGGTGTCGAGTCCGACTGACTGGACTAACATCTGTTGAAGCGAGCCTAGTGCGCCAGGACGGCCCGACCCCTCCTTGCAGCCCTTAGCGAACCTTTGATGGGTAAGCATCCTGGTCGGCCGAATATGTCACATCATTTGTCCCTTCGCCTTCTGCTACCCGGGAGGCCCGAGCAGATTCAAATCTCATGCATTGATTACCCCGATTAATTGCTATCACACGTGTCTTTTCCCCATTGCCTCCTCGAGCGACGAGGCGTCCGCCGCCTATTCGGCGAAAGATGAGATCATGCATGGGACATCTCATCCCCCAGGCCTCCCGGGTAGACGAGGCGTCCCCATTGCTATCACACGTGTATTATTTTAGATTTGGAAGTCAGAATCTAATAAAATTAATATTCATTTTATCTACTAATTATAATATCCAAATTAATAATTTATTTTTTTTATTAATCTTAAAATAGACTAAAATAGATTGACAGAGAATATACACGAGAAGTGCATTCCTTCTGAATGAATATTCAAATCACTTTTAGAGTGCCCAACACACTCAATTATACACGAGAGTCGCCAATTAATGGGTAGCATTGATCCTGAGATAGACGCTCAATCCAATCTTCTCATCGGTCGAACTCTAACAATATAAAGTAGCTCGACCAGCCAGTCTGGCATCACGTATAGATGAAGGCTCAGTAGAAGGGCCAACGAAGGCCCAACCCGGGGAGTTCCCGAGCCAGGGACCTCCCCCTCGCCCCCCCCGAACCACCGACCGACCGACCCTAGTCGAGGTCGGGCAGGCCGGTCCCGAGCCCCCCCTGACTCGGCCGTCGAGGTCAGCTTCCCGACCCAGGGCTAGGTTGGGTAGTACGATTCTCGGTACCCCGTGGATCGGACAACCGGGAGACCTGAAAGAAGGCAGGGCAGAGATAGCTCAGAAACCCCTCGACACATGGTGTACCGTGTGTCACTCGGCTATGCTACACCCGACCCGATCCACACCACTCGCGCCCGCCGGTCGGCAGTTGGTCTCCAGACCAGTCTTTCCCTACGTCACCTCCACATCAGGACATCATAAGTACGACCGTGACGCAGGGGACAGTGCGAGCCTTACCCATTCATGGCACACGTCGCGGATATCCTACTGACTCTATACAACTGTACTATCCGAGCACCCCCCGCTATGCCGCGGCGCCGATCGGTGTTCTCCCATGAGCTGACAAGCACCATACCCCTGTCTCATTGACACAGACAGGGGTTGTCAGCTCCCCCAGCTATATAAGCCCCTCCCTTTCTCATTTCGCAGGTATGCGCAATCGCACTCTCGTCTACTGTCTTTCCTTTGTCTTATTATATTCCTGCGGATACTGACTTGACCGTCGGAGGGTCTGACCAGGGATCTTCCCCGGCAGGTTTGCTAACAGTCGCATTCCCGCAGGCCGGAGCCAGGTCGGAGCCAACATCAGTAGCTCGTGGCACTCGGGAGACTATCCTGCCCTTGGGCCCTACACCTCACTTCGCGACAGGATCAAATTTGGTGCTAGAAGGAGGAGCATTTCAACCTGATTGGAAGTGTACGATGGAAGCACCCAACCGGGTCATGATGACCGTTACACTCGAGGAGTACGAGCTCCTAATGGTCGCCCGGGCTCATAGAACTCCACCGAGGCTGTCATGGGCCGGTAGCCCGGCAGCTTGACTTCCTGAGCCAACAGCTCTCGACCCCTCAGGAGATCAGGGAAAAGTTGCCCCGCTAGAAGAGGGATCGACCCCCTTTCTCGCACCTGCCCACCCAGGGCGGGACGATGAGGCGGAGACCACGCCAATCGGGGCCTCCGCATCTAGTCGGACGCACAGGCCGCGTCTTGAAAAGGGGAAGGCCCCAGTCGGTGTGTCAGTAAGACAGCAACCGCCCTAAGGCCCAGCCCCTTCTTCTCTTGGATCATAGAGGATCCAATTCCCAAGCATCTTCGGTTCTTCACCATACCCGAATATGCTAGAGCCACCGACCCTGAAGAGCATCTTATGAAGTTCGAAAGTGCAGCCCTGCTGCACCAGTATCCTGAAGGCGTGAAATGCAGAGCACTCCTGACAACGCTCTCTGGACCCGCTCAACGATGGTTCGGGCAACTCCATAATGGGTCGATCGCCAGCTTCGGGGAGCTCAGGAGGACATTCCTCCAGCACTTCGCCAGTAGTCGGAGGCACCACAAGACGAGTATCAACCTGTTCGCCCTAAAGCAGGGCCCGACGGAGTCACTCCGGGCATACATCAAGAGATTTAATGGGGTGGCCCTGGACGTGCTGACTGCCATGCCCAAGGTGCTGATTAGCGCCTTCTCCCAAGGATTGCAGGAGGGAGAGTTCTTCCGCTCGCTTATTAGGAAACCACCAAAGGACTTCGACAACCTACTGGGAAAGGTTGTCAAATACATCAACGTGGAGAAAGCGCAGGCTACTCGAAAAAAGGAGTCGGCCAACACGGCACTCCTGAATCCCGCACGGAGTAGCCGACCACTGGGCAGGCCCATTCGCAGCCCGCGAGGGCCCACAGACCGAGTGGGGGTGGAAAGCCGACAAGTGCAACAAGTGGCTCAGGGGTGTCTGCCGACCCGCTGGAGACCCTATTGCGTGTTTCATCATAGCCATACCCACGAGCCACGACACGTAGGAATGTCCACAGATCGGCAGGAGTCGAGCTCCTGCTACTTCTGTGAGAGGACAAAAATGACAAATCTCTCCTAGGCGTGGCCTAGGTCGGGGAAGTCGAACCCTCACCCCAGCCGTCGAAGGACTCAGGCACGATCCCTTGATCGCGGGGGGGGGCATGTTCTCGCAAGGGGAGCAAGTTGAGTCGGGCGAGATGGATGAGCAGCCAGCCAATCAGCGAAATGACGCTCGAAGAGGACTACAGGCAAACTCAGGCGGGGTGACGGGGGGCTTATATGGTAAATCCCCCTTTGAGACAGAGCGGCACGGGGACCAGTAGAAGGTTCGGTTGTTATCAGGACGGGAAGAAGCTCGAGCAGCTATTCGCCTGGTTGCCAGACCGGCCGTTAAAATAATTGTACCCTGTAACCCTGCCAGGATAGTGGAAGAACCGTCTTCTTGGACCAGGGGGCAAGCATTCCAGACTCTCGCTCCCAGCGAGTTATAAGTGGGCATGCTCCCACGCACCCTCGGCTTGGGCCCTAGTCCGGACGCGTGGTGACCCACGCTTCCTGGGTTCTACCCGACCGAGCGTCCAGACTCTCGCTCCCAGCGAGTTATTGTTGGGACTGGGTGCATGTTGACATGGATGCGGGTTCGTAATTTTAAAATTAATTACGTGTAGCGAAAGGTTTAGCATAAATAATTTCTCTAATTATTTAACCACACATCTAAGCATGCAATTTTATCTTGTGTAGACATAATCATATATTTAAAATTTTACAGAAACATAAACTAATTTACGTATTACCTCGCGTAACTCGAAGGAAGGGACGAGATCCAACCGTAAGCGTCCCTTGGAAGCTCCGCCTCTATTCGCCTCCACGCCGAGTATCTTCGGGATGACTTCGCAAAGCCACGAGTTTCGTGTTCTCGAGAACTACTAGATTCTCCGAGAACACGACAAGAAAAACCAAGAGAGAAGTCGGAAGACTAACCACAAAAGGATGGCCGGAATCAAAATTCCGGCGAAGCAAAAGAAGAGGCTTGCGGCAAAAAGATCCTTGCGGCAAACTCTAATTCCGGCAGCACCTTCTTCCGGCCAAGAGATGGCCGGAGCTTCCTTCTCCGGCAGCAGGTGGTGGTCGACAGGGAAAGGGCAGGGGCGGCCGGCTGGTGCTCCTTCTTGGGGCTGGTTGGCGCATGGCAAGAAGGGGAGAAGAGAAGGAGAGAAAGAGAGGGAGAGAGCCTATGCCTTTTTCTCTTCGATTATTTTTCAAGCCTTGCCTTGGGTCCTTTATATAGTAGTCTCTCAACCATCAAGCCTCTCTAATATGGAATAACTTATTCCATCATGCCAAGTTTGATTTTATATCATGGTTAAAATCATATTTTAATTCATGATAAAAATCATTCAAGTCTCTTCTCTCCTATGGAATAAATTTCCTTATCATGGTAAATCAATCCATGATTGATTTTATAAAATAAACCAATCCATGGTTCATTTTAATTTCCATGAAGAAATAAACCAAACCTTGGTTTATTATAAAACAAATCACACTTGATTTATTTTATAAATTGATCCAAAAACTTGGTTCTCTCCCTTTGTTGTGGCCGACCAAGCAAAGAGGATGGAGGCCCTCTTTGGCCGGCCCATCCAAGCCACGCCCCAATGAATTAAACTTATTTAATTCATCTATTAAGTCTTCAAAAGACTTAGCCATTTTACGCTTCCGATGCGTCTCTGAAAAATTCAGATTCGACTTATCGTTTGACTCAACCAAACCTAATCTCTCTTGATTGGAAAATCCAATTTTCAACTCGTTTTAAATCCCTCGGATTACTCGTAGTGCGTGTGACTAAATAGACTTTCGATTTATGTTGGCCGTCTATAATTAATCAATTATAGAACGATCATGAGTGACACCTAGTAGTACATCATGATCCTCAATTAATCGAAAGATCAACGGTTGACCTTAGAAACAATTCTGAAACCCTTCAGCAGCTATAATGAATCATGCCCTATTCCCTTCACCATCTTATACCCACTTTGTTCAGGACATGGTCTATGTGTGTCAGTCCCCACTAGGCTAACTACGTCACACCTAGCCCAAGTAACATTTTCTCGTCCTACAGATTCTAATTACTGTCATGTATTTAGGAGATTCATACTCTGAACATGTCATGCTCTGGACAGAGGCTTCGAGTAACAATCCGATGATAGGCCTCGGGTATACATCTCCTCGCAAGGAGTGGTGAATCCTTTGTAGGCTGTTCAAACATCTTCGGGCACTTCGGCTTATACCCAATCATCCTGGGTCCACACTGTTGGAACCCGGATGGCTAGAGAGGGGGGTGAATATAGCCAAACACTTGGACTTTAGGCACTTATCGAATTCTGCACTCAAACTTATCAGTAGCACAACGGAAGAATCAATGGAAACAAAGAAGTGCAGAAAACAGAAACAGAAAACGAAGGCAAACAAACACAGCTAGCAAGATCGTTAACAAGGAGGGTTTACAAGGTTCGGGGATAACTTCCCTTACTCCTTGGCATGCCCTTAAGGTGGGCGATCCCTTGATCGTCGGCAGATCAAGCCCCGGTTAACACCGGATAGAAGACAACCTCCTTCTCGGTGGAGAAACCTCTCCACAGCGTTTCAATCACAGATATATGTTTAAGCACAATGAAACACAAAGAAAGATCTTACTTAGCACTTAGCAAAGACAAGAACACAGCAAGCTCCCTCAGAGCTCCACCCAGTGACAATATCACGCAAGAGCCTTCTCCTCGTGTCTTCTCGCTGTTGGACTCGGAGCTTCTTGTTCCTTCCTTCTAGCGCTCAAGTAATGAATGGTTGCTTCAAGATTGCAGTAGCTTGCTCAAGGTGATGAAATTTCAGAATACGCAAGCAAGTTGTGGAGAACCCAAAGGCGCAGCTAGAACTCAATTCGCGAACTCTGCTTCAAAGAAGCTTTCTTCCGCCCTTTTGTTTCTCCACTCAGCATCAGGTGACACCATCTCCTGCAGCCTCCAGCTACTTCCCTGCCAACGCCAGCTACCACTGAGCTCTCCCTGGACTTCCAGAGCCTCCCTCAGCCAAGCTTCAGTCCGCAGCTCCAGTCTGCAGCTCCAGCCGTTGCAACCTGAGATGGAAAACGGACAAACCTGCTCCAAGGAAAGGCCACCATTGACTCTCCTTGAGTGTTTGAATCCTTCCCTGTCACATGCAGCTTAATCAGTGTGTTAGAGCAGCATATCACACAGCAAATCATATATCAGAAGTTAAGCGCAGAGAATCGGATACGTTCAGACGCGATCAGAGCATCTGACAGTGCATTTTGAATTAAAGTGATCGGTCACCGGACCGATCAGAGAGTCTCCTGATCGGTCACCAGACCGATCAGGCTGGGTCCAGACCGATCAAGCTCCGTCCTGATCGGTCCCCAACGCTCAATTAGAAATCGCGATTTCTTTGGAACTCTCCTGGATCGATCACCAGAACGATCCCAGGTTGTGGATCGATCACCAGCCCGATCCACCCCTTTATCGGGCGATTTCTGATCTTCGCAGTCCAACCCTCCTGATCGGTCACCGGACCGATCAGGGAGCCTCCTGATCGGTCACCAGACTGATCAGGTCATGATCAGACAGATCAGGCTCAGTCCTGATCGATCATAGAGAGGAACCCGCGACGCTGGATCGTTCTCCAGAACGATCTGCACAGTGATCCTGATCGGTCACTAGACCGATCAGGAGCAGATCAGCAAGGGAACTCAACCTCACTGTTTGCTTCCTGATCGGTCACCAGACCGATCAGAAGCCAAGCAATGGGTGAAATGCATACTCCCTGATCGGTCACCAGACCGATCAGTCATCGCTGGATCGGTCACCAGACCGATCCACGAAGGAGCACCGTGCCAACTCCCTGATTGGTCACCAGACCAATCCAGGGGCTCCAACCTAGCCCTCCAAGCTAGGGTTTCATCCACCTTAGCCCTCCAAGCTAAGGATTTTTCACCTAACCTTCCAAGTTGGGAATTTGCACCTAACCCTCTAAGTTAGGACTTTTCACCTAGCCCTTCAAGCTAGGAATTTTCACCCAACTCTTCCGGATTAGGACTTTTCCAAACCTAGCCCTCCAAGCTAGGAATTTTCACCCAACTCTTCCGGATTAGGACTTTTCCAAACCTAGCCCTCCAAGCTAGGACCTGACCCTCCAAGCCAGGACTTTTTCACCTAACTCTCCAAGTTGGGACTTTGCACCTAACCCTCCGAGTTAGGACTTTTCACCTAGCCCTCCAAGCTAGGACTTTTCACCCAACCCTTCCGAATTAGGACTTTTCAACACCTAGCCCTCCAAGCTAGGATTTTCCACACCTAACCCTCCAGGTTAGGATTTTCCAATACCCTGCCTGATCCCCGATCAGGACTTAGTCATAATCATCAACCTAAACTAAAATCGGTGTTAACACCAAAATAATAATCAGGGTCAGACTGCATCAACAATCTCCCCCTTTTTGTTGTTTGACAACTCGATTTTAAGTTTAGGGATTCTCAATCAATTTCTCAACTTTCAGAATCATAGGGGAATCAAGATCCTCCCCCTACAAGATAATCATCCTAAACTTAACCAACCAACACTCTCCCCCTTTGTCGAACACGAAAAGGGTCTAGAGGGGCTGTTAAGTTTAACCATACTCCCCCTCAATCCTAGGGGTATCCCAAAGCCATAAAGATTTAATTGATTTTTGATTAAAATTTTGGAACACATATGACATCATGTGAAAAGATAGAGCAAGATATAGCATTCACATGCAGCATATGAACAGGGCATCATAAGCATAATCATGGCAATGTAGAATGAGACAAATTGTTCGATGCAAGTAAATTCAGTAAAGTTAATATCATGCCATAACAGACAAAAATCAAGTCGGACACATTCGTCAAATAGTCAGAATTTATCAAACAAGATCATAGAGCAGTCAATCGTCAACTGGATCATCGTCTGAATCATCAATGTATATGACATCCCCAGGTGAAATGCCACTGGGGGACGCACCATCCGGAAATGTATGATGATACCACTCCTCATACCATGTGTCCTGTAGAGTGCTGACCTCAGAGATGTTGGATGCTAGAGCATCTAAACGGCGATCAAAAGACTGAAACTCTGAGCAGACCTCCTGCCGCCAGAGCTCGGAGATATGCAACTTGCGCTCCATCATCCGCTCTAGCTCCGCAACCTGCCAGCGGAGGTCAGGAGCCCACTCATCATAATCTGCAGCATCAGCTGGCGGCTCTGGATCATGGGCTGCTCTCGGTAGCTCCCCTCCACGTCTCCTATCCTTCCACCTTAGCCCTTGTGGCCCAACAACAATGCCGGACTGAGCGAGCGTGCGACGATCCAGGTGGCAGTCCTGTCGAATCATGGGCACAATACGACCCTGTGAAACATCGATACCTACTGACTCAAGCCAAGCCGTAATGATATGGCCAAACGCCATGTGAACTGTCTGGCCGTACCTCAGACTATGGACTAGATGGAGAAATAGATGGATGGCACGATATCAAAGTCCAACTGCCGATGCATCCCGTAGAGCATCAAACAGTGGAATGGATGAATCTCATCGAGGTGCTTTGTTGTAGTAGGAAGGAGACAGTTGGTGATGATCTTAAACAAGACATAATCAATGGAGGAGAGTTGGAGAGCAGGAAAAGTGGGAAAATCACAGGCGCGCGCACCAGAACTCCTTGGCCTGGGATGGCCTAGAAAGTGCTCATGGATAGAGTCAGGAGTGACTCCACCAAAGGGAACTGGTAAGGGATCCGGAAGGTAAGGATAGAACGAAAAGGCATTCTCGGACCGGCGACATCCAAGAAAAGTAGTGAAAGCAGACAGAGTAAAGTCACGGTCAACGCTAGCAACACGGGTCCTCCACCCCGTGCCCTCTCCACTAACCATATTATTATAGAATTCAGAGACCAGATCAAGGTTTATTGGCCTCTCTAAGAAAAGGATGGGTTGAAGCTCATAGTATTCAATAATTTGTCGTATCGTTGAACAATGTTCGTAGATAAATGTTTGGTCTACTGTTCGACATGGCATGAGTTTGAAATTGTGCCATTGGAAGTTTAAAGCCAAAGTAATATTCTGAAATCTAGTATAAGGAGGTGGTGGAGGCCTTGAGAGAGGGGTAGATGATGAAGGGGCTTTCCCCTTCGCGCTGCCCTCTACAAGTTCTTTTCCCTTTGATGATTTTCTAAAGAATGGAATAGGTCATGACAGGGATTTGATCAAGAGGAGTGAATCGAATCATGATGTAGGTTAAGGTTTGATCAAAATATAGGATGTAATCAACGACCCAATTAGAGAATATAGGATAAAACATTTGATCAAAAAGAAGGACAATAATGAAACGAAAGAGAGATTTGGTCACGGATAACATAATCATAAGGTTAAACATTTGATCAAGAAGGTCCCGGCCAAAACAAAAGGTCACGGCACAACAAGAAAATAAAGACCATGATTAGCGCAAAAACATATACTATGAACCGATTTGCAAGAAAAACTAAGTCAAAAACTCACTTTGGTGCCATTGGTGAAGTTCTTGAAGTTTGGAAGGGAAAAAGGCTTGCGCAGGAGAAGCTCTCGGCACAAGAGATGATCGCAAAGGCCTTCAGCGAGAGAGAAACCCGCAGGAAGTAGACAGAGCTCGTAAGAACCCTCTTAGAACCGCACGTGCGCACTTGCAAGAGGAAGACGAAGGCACTGGGAAAGCTCTCACACACACTGAAGGTCGCTTAAGTAGGAGGTTTCGGCGCTAGGGTTTGGCAATGAGAGGTTTCGAAGAAGTTAATCGGTTGGTGGATCGGTCCACCAACCAGACTTTAATGCGTTTGAATGGATCACCGTTCGATCTGATAGCGCCCAGACCGATCAGGCTATAGCCTGATCGGACTGACCTGGGCCTGATCGGTCGGGTGACCGATCAGGCGCGCTCCTGATCGATCGGCTGATCGATCAGGACACGAACAGTAGGGTTCGGAGGGAAACCTGTGAGCCCCCTGATTGGTCTATGGACCGATCACCATAGGGTGCCAGATTGGTCCGGGGACCGATCCAGGCTAGCTCAGTAAGTTTGGTCAGGATTTCAGAAAGTCACTGCTGCCCCTCGGATCGGTCAGTGGACCGATCATAACAGGATGGATCCAGATCGGTCCGGGGATCGATCAGCCTTACACCTGATCGGTCCAGTGACCGATCAGCCTTACACCTGATCGGTCCAGTGACTGATCAGGGTTCCTGAAACTTTCAGATACGATCTGAAACTTTCAGTTTCAGATTGTTACACGATTTTCAAAGGGATATGGTGAAGGATATCGATCTTGGAAGCAGTCCCTCGACTATAATTGATCCCCAATCAAGGATCAAAGGTCTTTAGGGTTTGAACAAGTCACTTTGCTCCACCCAAGTGGAGTCAAACTCAAACAACAATCATTCAAACAATTTGTGCCAAATCCAAGTTTCCAATTAAGTTTCCTTGATTGGAATGTCCAAGTATGATCATGGAGCCAAATGCACATATGTTATGCATTGGTTTTCCCCATACTTGGTCACCGAAGTGATTATTATCTCGTCAACTTAATTTCTCAAGGGATGCATTGACATTTTGAGAATTTGAGTTGATCCTAACATCTCACCCCATATCTAGCAAACAAAAATGTTTTGTTGAACCTTATAGTTTGTGTGAGATGTCCCCAAAGTTACCTAATTGTTTCCCAACAATTTTGAAATAATCATGAAAGATTTTGAATGCATTTTGAAATTCATGAAGCACGACACATTCCCAACTCCCTTCTTAGGAAACTAAATTCATTTTCGGGGAGTGGTTTAGTGAAAATGTCAGCTAGGTTTGATTTGGACTCTACATGAGAGTATAATATCTCCCCTAGCCACATGATCTCTAATGAAGTGGTGACGTACTTCAATATGTTTGGTCTTCGAATGATGGACTGGATTTTTGGTTAGGTTAATTGTGCTAATGTTATCACATAACACTTGCACACCCTTGTAACTTAATCCATAATCCTCTAAAGTATGTATCATCCACAACAACTGTGATACGCTCTCTCCCATAGCGATATACTCTGTCTCGGTTGTGGAGAGAGCAACACAATGTTGCTTCCGACTTGACCAACTTACTAAGGATGAAACTAAGAATTGGCAGCCCCCACTTGTGCTTTTCCAGTCCAACTTACATCCAGCGTAGTCGGAATCCATATAGCTAATTAAATCAAATGATTAGGTACGGGGGTACCAAAGACCGACTCCTATTGTGCCTTTAAGATATCTCAAAATTCGCTTAACAGCGATTAAATGAGATTCCTTGGCACAGACTTGATACCTAGCGCACATACCCACAGCGAAAAGAATATCAGGTCGACTAGCTGTGAGGTATAGCAAACTCCCTATCATGCTTCGATATTGAGTCAAATCAACGGGTTTACCACTCTCATCATTATCTAATCTTGTATTTGTAGCCATGGGAGTGGTTACCTCTTTTGAATCACTCATATTGAATTTTCGAAGCATTTCTTGTGTGTATTTTGATTGGTGCACATGGATACCATCGCGAGTTTGCTTGATTTCAAGTCCAAGGAAGAAAGTCAACTCTCCCACTAGACTCATTTCAAACTCACTTTCCATGTGTCCAATGAATTCATTTAAATAGACCTTGTTGTTCGAGCCACAAATTATGTCATCGACATATACTTGGGCTACAAAAATATTGTCATCATCTCTCCGTAGAAATAGTGTAGGGTTTATTTGGCCTCTTACAAAGCCTTTTTCAATCAGAAAGTTGACAACCGCTCGTACCAAGCTCGGGGTGTTTGTTTAAGACCATAAAGTGCCTTTTTGAGCTTGAACACGTGGTTTGGGAATTCGGTACTCTCAAACCCCGAAGGTTGTTCGACATAGACCTCTTCCCTAATCAAACCATTTAGAAAAGCTGATTTGACGTCCATTTGATATAATTTGAAACCACGATGTGCTGCAAATGCTAGCATCAATCGAATGGATTCTAATCGTGCCACGGGAGCATAGGTTTCATCATAATCAAGGCCTTCAACTTGACTGTAGCCCTTGGCTACTAAGCGTGCCTTGTTTCTAATGATTTCTCCCTTATGGTTCAATTTGTTCTTGAAGACCCATTTGGTTTCAATGATGGTGGTCTTCTTAGTGTAGGACCGATGCACGTGAGAGGGGGGGGTGAATCACGTGACTTTTAAAATCTTCGTTATAAAATCAGAGTCGATAGAAAATTGTACGATGCTTTTTATAACGTGCGCAGCGGAAAAATTAAAACGAAATGCGAAAGCGAAAAATAATAAAAATTACACGAGGAGTTTTACTTCGTTCGGAGCCTTCGCCGACTCCTACTCGAAGGCCCAGGTTCCTTGAACCTTTCCTGTGGGCAATCCACTAAAAACCTCTACCGACAAACTACCGATAGGGTGATTCGAATACAAGATTGGGCGGAAGTGTAACAGCCCTACACTTCCCCCTTAAATAATTTAAGTGCAGACAGAAAAAAATTCGTTACCCAACACTTAGATTTATCTGAAGCAGCTTGGGTGTTGGGAGCGATCTTCCAGCAGCGGTCGGACAGCGTCGAGTCAAAGCACAAACTGCAGCAGAGGAGCGTGGAAGCAAGAGAGCGCCAAAGCTTGAACCAGAATCAAATTTTCTTATCTGTTAGAGGGCTTGCTTGCTTCTATTTATAGTGCCTCGATGCATGATCTTCTCAGCTCAAATTTTATCCATCAACAAGATGAAATAATTAAAAAAAAAGATAATGTTTCTATCCTTTGCTTCAATTAAGAAAATAATTTAAATAAAATATAAATCCAGAATATTGAAAAGTTAACCGAGAGGTTTTATCCTCTTACAATTTTATTAATAATTTAAAAGGAGATTTTATCCTTCCAGCTAAGCTTTACGTGAGAATTTTAAGCATTAGTAGGAATAATTTTATTCTCTAAAAAGAAGGAAATATGAATAATTTAAATGATAATTTATCCTCCACCAAGGCTTTAGATAAGGAATAATTTTATAAAATTCAACTACAAAATCTAATTAAATAAATTCTGTAAAATAGAGTTAATGCATTTAGAATCTAATTAAATAAATTCTGTAAAATAGAGTTAATGCATTTAGAATCTAATTAAATAAATTCTGTAAAATAGAGTTAATGCATTTAGAGTTAATTAGACCCCGTCCATACCTGGATAAGGATCTAACCAGGACTCAACCGAGGTCACCAAAATGGGCCTAAGTTGGACTGCGCCTACAGTCCTAAAATAGGACCCGTCCTCACTGGTTCGCTCCTCCAGTGACTTACCTCACTTACCTCGTGCAGCTCTACTCAACTTCTTAACCCACCAGGTCTTCCTGCCAGGGCTCAACCACCCTGGTCTTTTTGCCAAGTTTCAACCAACTTGGGCTTCAGCCAGTTGTCAGGCCCCGTGAACCCAACTGGACTTCTCGCCAGGACTCAACCACCCTGGACTTCCCGCCAGGACTCAACCACCCTGGACTTCAGCCTGGTGTCAGGTCCTAAGTCTTTCAACCCTGCACACTTAGTAAAGAGGTCAAAACCAAAAGAAAGTCTAACTTTAACCTATTTGTCATTCATCAAAACTCAGGTTTAACTATTAGTGCAAATTGCACTAACAATCTCCTCCTTTTTGATGCAATGACAACCTGGGTTAAAGTTAGAAAATACCAGATAAAGCAATGAGTCCAAGAATAATATGCAAATGACATGCTCTAAGATCAGAAATTTTTAATTTTCTAACTCAACCCTTAAACCCTCCCCCTTTGGCATTCATCAAAACAAAGAAATAATAAGTGCGCAAGCATCAGAAATAAAACAAGCAATCAAGTAATATGCCAGCCAAGTAAAAAGTACTTTAAGTATTTGGGGAAGAAAAGATGTTTAACAAGCATACTAAGTTTCTGAACTGATTCAGAGGGGTAAGTCAAATTCTTAATTTAACACAAACAATCTGAGAGCATAAATGTTAAAGGAAATGACTAGGTGTAAATTTAGAAATGACTTTTCGAACACCATTTTCAAAAATTAAAAAGGCTACCTTCAAAATCTTAATCTTTTCCAAAATAAAGAATATCTCAAGGCAAATTAATGAAAAAGAGAAGATTTTCCAAAATTTTCTTTTCAAAGGATCATTTAGAATATTTTCAGGATTAATTTGAGAAAAAAATTTCAAGATAATTTTTTTTTAATCCTTGTTCAATTAAAGAAGATATTTTCTAAAACAGTTTTCACTAAACATTTTTGAGAGTTAGGATACAAAATATAAACTCAAGCTCCCCTTGAACCAAGTAAGAAAGTTTAGCCCATTTTGAATGTCTAACCGTAGTTACTAGCTAACTATCTATAGGATAGTAGTTTTCACTAGGTTAGTCAAGTCAAGTACTAGTGTTTAGCTTAGCTTTACAGAAAGACTACTTGACTTGATCAATATGAAGTTGGTATTTAACGCCCAGACTTGCTACGATGCACAGGTTTAAGCATTCTGAAGTCCAGGCAATACCCTATGCATCTCACCCCGTTCTAAGTTTTAGCATACACAAACATGTTATACCTAATGTGCTTTGTGAGATGCGGCCTCTAAATCTATAGGAACATGCATCTCTAGGGGTCAAACTTAGGCTAAGTCCACCAGTCTCGAAAGTCAAGTTTGAAATCAAAGTTAATTTTTTTAAAATTAAGTGTGAAAATTAAAGTCAATTTTGAAAATCAAGTTTAAAAAATACACATTTTAGAGAGTACAAAAAATGCAAGTACAAAAATTAACTCTAACTCAAGCTATGTGTCAAACAGAATTTGTGAGTTGAGTAAAAGTGATTAGGTCAATCCTAGTCTACAACACACATTCCTATTAACCTTCTTAAATTGCTAAATTCGGATTCAGGAAGTGGTTTAGTGAATATGTCAGCTAGGTTAGATTTGGATTCAACATGATTAAGTTCTATTTCCCCTTTATTAACATGATCTCTAACAAAATGGTGCTTAATTTCTATATGTTTGGTCCTAGAGTGGTGAATTGGGTTTTTGGTTAGATTAATTGAACTTAGATTATCTATAAAAGTTTTGACTTTCTTAAAATCTAAGTTAAAATCTTTTAAGGTATGCATCATCCAGAGTAATTGGGCTACACATTCACCCATTGCTATGTATTCAGCTTCAGTGGAGGATAGGGCAACACAATGTTGTTTTCTACTGAACCAACTAACTAGTGAGGGTCCTAGAAGTTGGCATCCACCACTGGTACTTTTAAAAAATTTAAGAAAATTTTAAACATCCTAAAGAATTTAAAACTTGAATTTGAATTTTGAATTTTATTAATTTTTGAATTTAAATTTTGAATTTGAATTTTATGAATTTTTGAATTTGTATTTTGAATTTGAATTTTATGAATTTTTGAATTTGAATTTTATTAATTTTGAATTTTGAATTTGAATTTTATCAATTTTTGAATTTGAATTTTGAATTAATTTGAATTTTATTAATTTTTGAATTTGAATTTTGAATTAATTTGAATTTTATTAATTTTGATTTTGTTAATTTGAATTTTGAAATTTGATTTTGTTAATTTGAATTTTGAAATTTGATTTTGTTAATTTGAATTTTGAATTTTGATTTTGTTAATTTGAATTTTGAATTTTGATTTTGTTAATTTGAATTTTGAATTTTGATTTTGTTAATTTGAATTTTGAAATTTGATTTTGTTAATTTGAATTTTGAATTTGAATTTTGAAATTTGATTTTGTTAATTTGAATTTTGAATTTTGATTTTGTTAATTTGAATTTTGATTTTTGATTTTGTTAATTTGAATTTTGAATTTTGATTTTGTTAATTTGAATTTTGAATTTTGATTTTGTTAATTTGAATTTTGAATTTTGATTTTGTTAATTTGAATTTTGAAATTTGATTTTGTTAGTTTGAATTTTGAATTTTGAATTTGTTAATTTGAATTTTGAATTTTGAATTTGTTAATTTGAATTTTGAAATTTGAATTTGTTAATTTGAATTTTGAAATTTGATTTTGTTAATTTGAATTTTGAAATTTGATTTTGTTAATTTGAATTTTGAATTTGATTTTAGTTGTCCTTATTCATCTCACTTGATCTAAGTTGTCAATCAAAGGGATCCTATGATTTGTGTGAGATAAGTTTGAGTTTGATTTATAAAAGTTAATCTGACCTTTTGTTAGATTCAGGTTTGACAAGAAGCAGTTTAAAAGTATACTTCCATAATTGGTTTCCAGGCCGTGGCGAGGCACAGAGGTCTTCTTTGGCCGAAGCCTTATTGGATCAACAACCACTTTCTAAGCAAAACCGCTTAAGGAAGTTGTACTTTTAACCTACCTATTGAAACTCCTTGGTCTAACTAGTCTAGGATGTGGCGAGGTAGCTTCGGCTAGTTCCACTGGGCTAAGAAGACCAAATAGAGGACGCCTTCCCCTACCTGACTCCTTAGATCAGCTTCCCTAACGTACTATCAGCTCGCCCTACCCTGGTACTAAGTAGGTCAAGTGTCAGACTAACTTTTGAAACTAGTCCTAGGTACCCAGACGGGTAAAGGGTGACTTTGAGGTGCCAACTAATTTGGAGCTTCCCCCTAAATTGTAGACTGGGTGTCTAGGGTCAATGTAGTGGATGTCCCTTTTTGGGACATAAAGTTGATTCTAACCTACTTGCTTTGTTAGGTAAGCTTTCGGAACCCACGCTTTTCGTTGATTTTTGCGGGGGTGGATAAAGGAGATAAAGGATGTTTGGGCTGATCCTGATTTATATCCTATCCCAGATTTATTGTACATGCCCTTTTGTGATCCAAGAATGAGGTCAAGGTTCTTGGATCGGGTTGTGAAAGTTGCTAGTAGATCCTTAAGTTTTAGGACTTCGCCCTTTAGAGTGGAGTTTTCAGTTTCAAGCTCAATTGTCTTTTGATTTTGAGTTTGTTCAGTTAATGTTCTGGTATTAATTAATTGCTCCTTAAGGTCTTGATTTTCCTTAAGGAGCTGGTCATTTCTAGATTCAGATGCAAGTAATTTTTTATTTAAAATGGAAATAATCTTAAAAAAAATTTTATTAACTGAATCTAAATATACCTTAGTCGAGTCGTCCGAAAAGAGTCCGATCTCTTGACTCGACCCGTATTCGGAATCTTCGTCGTGCTCCGAGTCTGACCCGGGTCCAGTTGCCATTAGCGCGAGGTAGCTTGTCTTCTTTGGTGGTTCATAGTCAGAGTCATCCGAACTCTCGTCCCAGGTGGCTTAAAGAGCCTTCTTCTTCTTGCTTTTCTTTGATTGATCCTCCGTTTTGTAGGGACATTCATGTTTGAAGTGTCCTTTTCTGTTGCAACCGAAGCAGGTTATTTTGCTTTTGTCTCCATAACTGGTTGGCTTCATTATCTTTTGGAAATCTCTTTTCGAGAATTTGCTTTTCTTTTTGGCGAGGACTTTTCTTACTAAGTTAACCATTTGTTCCTCGTCATCTGAGTCTGAGTCTGACTCTTCTTCTGATTCTTGAATTTTCTTCTTCGACTTGACTTCTTTTGAAGAACCTGCAAACAAAGCAAATCCTTTCTCGGCCTTGGCGTTAGTTTGTTCGTGCAGTTCTAATTCACAGAATAGTTCATCTAAATTTATTTTGGAAAGATTCCTAGAAATTTTATAAGCATCTATGATGGATGCCCATAAAGAGTTTCTAGGAAAGGCATTTAGTGCATACCTTATAATATCTCTATTTTCTTGTTTGTGCCCAATGAGGTGGAGTCCATTTAGTATGTCCTTGATCCGGGCGTGGAGTTGGCTTGCAGACTCACCTTCTTGCATTTTTATGTTAAATAATTTATTCAATAACAAATCTCTTTTTGTTACCTTCGCATCTGAGGTGCCTTCATGCAGTTCAATCAGTTTGTCCCAAAGTTCTTTGGCAGATTCAGTTGGGCCAATACGGTTCAATTCCTCTTTGGTTAGTCCGCATTGGAGTGTGTTCTGTGCTTTGAACTCAATCTGAGCCCTTTTCTTCATTTCTAGGTTCCATCTGTCATGCTTCAGTAGTGCATTGTTTCCCTCGTCCATTGGTGGTTCGTAGCCAGATTGCACCGCAAACTATTTGTTGGTGCAGAATGCACCCAAGTCAAACCTGTGTTTTGATATTGGCAAAAGGGTTCAAAAGTTAAGGGTTAGTTGTTGTCTAACAAGTTTCTTGAGTGTACAGGAAAAGCCCTAGCGAAGGAATGCTAGGCACTGGCAAAGGAATGCCAGCCAGAAGAAAAGCCCTAGCGAAGGACTGCTAGGCTCTGGCGAAGGACTGCCAGAATGGACAAACCCTAGCAAAGGAATGCTAGGCACTGGCGAAGGGCTGCCAGAAGAAAAGACCTAGCGAAGGGCAGCTAGGCACCAAGCGAAGGGCAGCTTGGCAACTCAAGACCTGGCGAAGGACTGCCGGGCAAAAGTCCAACTGGAGGATCCGGTTGGCACCAGGTAAATTCTCCCGAGAGGAGTAGGTGAGGACGCGTTCCCCTTGAGGGAACATTAGGTGTCGGTTCGACCTAGGGCTCCATTTTGGAGACCAAAGTCAGAACCAAGACAGCTAAGGCTGTATAAAATAATAATATAATTGTTATTTGGACTAACCCTGGATGCAAGATCGAAGGACTGAGTATCTGCAGCTCAGAGAGCCTCAAAGGAGTGAGGCAGAAGCTGAGCAGGGCGCCCCGGACGATCCGGGCGCCCCCAAGGTCAACCCAAGTCTGTAAGAACCTCAACGCGCTTCGCCCCGCTTGTCGCGGGCGCCCCGCGTATCGCGGGCGCCCCCACTGCCAGCTGCCGAAGCTCATCCCTGCGAAGCCGAGGAGATGAGGCTTTGACCGGTCAATCCGGGCGCCCCGAGCCATCCGGGCGCCCCGGTCAAACCGGATCCCGAGGATAAGGGGATCAGACGGCGACCGAGCAACAACCGGATCTGCTGCCACGTGGGGGGGCGCCCCCGTCGACCAGGGCGCCCCCTGGCCCTATATAAAGGGCCCTCGACCTCCTTCTTCAGAGCATCAATTACTGCGACGCTTCCACGCTACACTGCTTTCATTCAACGCATCCAAACGCTCTGACGACTGCGCTCTGCTCTAGGAACTTCCCGACTCAAGTCCGAAGCGTCGTCGACCTCCCGCTGCACCGAAACTCGAGCCTACCCCGGGAGTTGGTAAATACAGAAGTGTAATCTTTCTTATTGCAATTTGTATTTCTCTTCTGTACTCATTCTACGCATTATAGAATTGCCCAAAGTAAACGGTCAACGACCGTGGGCCTTGGAGTAGGAGTCGACCCAGGCTCCGAACCAAGTAAAACGACCTTGTTAGCATTGTGTTGCTCTGTCTCTATTTCCGCCGCGCACTTACTCTTTTTATTTAATCCGAACGATTTGCGACATTCACCCCCCCTCTATTGCATCTCTCGATCCAACAAGTGGTATCAGAGGGGGGAATTCAAACTTGGTGCAACCATCAGTTTGAAAATTTTTCGGATTTCTTTCGTTTTTCTCTCTCAATTTTTTTTTAATTTTCGTTCGAATTTTTCTTTCAAGGTTGGTGCAACACCCCTTGAAATTGTTTTTATTTCTTTTCTTCCCGCACTACTAATCCAAGACCAAGTCTTGGAATATTCTTGTTTTTTTTGTTGTTTGCTATTTCAGAACAAATGGCCATCCAAGAAGGCTTTAGCACCGCCAGACCTCCACTTTTCAGTGGAGAAGACTTTCTTTACTGGAAAAGTCGAATGGAGGTCCACCTGAAAACTCAGGTGGATATGTGGATAATCATCCAGTCTGGACTGATGATTCCCACAAATGCTGAAGGCGTACCGCAAAACTACTCAGAGTGGGACACTGCCCTTAAACGCAAAATTGAAGCTGACGCCAAAGCAACTCAGACCCTCCAATGCGGACTAACGAAAGAGGAGCTGAACCGCGTAGGCCCTTTCAACAGTGCCAAGGAGCTATGGGCTAAACTGATTGAGCTCCACGAAGGAACTTCAGATACGAGGATCAGCAAACGGGATCTGCTACTGAACAAGCTCTTCACTATCAAAATGGCAGATAACGAGACAGCAGCCCAGCTCCACGCCAGAATCCAGGAACTGATGAACGGTCTTCACGCAATAGGTCACCAGGTTCAAAACCGTGATCTTATAAGGTATGCCCTAAACGCGTTCCCTAGGACCACCTTGTGGGCATCTATGGTAGATGCATACAAGGTCTCTAGGGATCTTTCAAAAATTAAGTTAGATGAGTTATTTTCTGAACTTGAGCTGCATGAACAGACTAACTGCAATTTGGTCGAGAAAAGTATAGCCTTCTTTGCAGGGAAAACAGGAAAGACGACCAAGAAGAAAACTCAAGTTGAACCCGAATCTACCTCAGATTCAGAAACAGAAGATCAAGAAGAAGATCAATCTGAACTGGTCCGGCTAGCTCGAAGCTACTACAAAAAGTTGAAGAACCAAACCAACACACGGAGAACAAGCCGAAGAAAGGACGGACAAGCTGAACCGGCAACTGACAAACAAAAGCCCAACGTAACCTGCTACGAATGCAAGAAGAAGGGCCACTACAAGACTGAATGTCCAAGTCTAAAGGAGTCCAAAAAGACCAGAAAGAAGAAGGCACTCCAAGCAACCTGGGACGAGTCTTCCTCAGAAGAAGAAGAAGAAGCAGCCCAGTCCAATCTTCTAGCCCTGACTGCTTCGGATCAAATCGAGACTGACTCAGACTCGGACCGGGACGACGGCAAGCTGACATTCTCCGACGACGGCGAAATAAGGGTAACGGGTTTTTCAAAATTGCAATTGAATTCGCTTATTTCCTATCTATCCCGAGATTTGGCGAAAGCCAAACTCCGAATCGAGTCCCTCCGACAGGAAGTAAAACTCCTGAAAGAGGGAGCTGATTCTAAATCCTTAACTGAGAAAATTCAGGAAGGAACCCCTGACCAAGTTGAAAAACTTGAATCAGAAAATTCCTCCTTGAAAACTCAAGTTAAGGACTTAAAGACAGCTTTAGAACGATTCACTTCTGGTTCCAAGAATCTTGATATGATTCTGGGAAAACAGAAGTCTGTTCTAAACCGATCCGGACTTGGCTATAGAACCAAATCTCGGCAAAGATCTTACTTTGCTGTACTGAACCAGTCAAGACCTAAGGTTCAGGCATGGGTGCCAAAACTGTGCCTGACTAAACCAACTGGTTCAAATCAATTTTGGATCCCCAAGGACAAGATTCACATCTTGCCTAACCCATACAGAGGCTTTAGTCCAGGGGGAGCCAAAATCAAAACAATTTTTATAATTAGATAATTTTTTTAATTGATTGATTGTTTGTTTATTTAATTTTTTGCAAATTGCCATGCTTAGATTTAAGGAATACTTAGATTTAAGGACTAAATTACTTGAAACCTGAAAACATAGTATTGGGAGGAGGTGAGATGATAGTACGTTGGGGAAACCAACTCTAATAAGATCAAGTCTACTTGGTCTCTTTAGACTGGTGAAACCAGCCGAAGCTACCGATCCAAGACCCAAGCTAGTTAGACCAGAAAATGACTTAATTTAATTTGAAAATGAAATTTCATTAAAAGGCTTTGTCAAGGAAAGGGTGGATGATCCCATAAGGCTACGGCCAAAGAAGGCCTAGTGCCTCGCCAAGACCTGGAAGCCAATTTCTGAAATTCAAATTCAAATTATCTTTTGTCAAATTCGAATCTAACTCAAATTTCAAATAATTATAGATTCTAATCTGTTTTCAAAATTTCCTTTTTTTTAAAAAAACTTACTCGTTTTCAAAAATCACTTCATCTATTTTTCAAATTTTCTTCTTTCTAAAATTCTTTTTAATCAGTCTGTTTTCAAAACTAAAACAACTTTTTCAAAACAAATTAAAATTCCTTTTCAAAATTAATTTTTACCCTCAAACCTGTCTCACAAAAACCTTAAGGTTAACGTGATTGAAAACCCTAGACTGGGGTGAGACAGACTAGGAAGTGAAACTCAATTTAAGCTATCCCTAACTCAAATTGGATCCAAATCACCGAAAATCCTTTATGTGTAGGAACATAAAGATTTGGACCAATGGATGTTAGATAGCGGGTGCTCCAGACACATGACTGGGGACAAATTGAAGTTCACCAAACTCAAGTTCAAAAACCTGGGCTCAGTGGCATTTGGAAATAATGCTACACTCAAGGTAATTGGGTCAGGTAATATTGAACTTAAATCCAATTTCATTATTAACAAAGTTCTATTGGTTGAAAACTTTAGTTTTAACTTACTTAGCATAAGTCAGTTATGTGACTCTGGTTATTTAGTTACCTTCAACAATTCTAACTGCCTGATTAGAAATGCACAAGACTCAGAGATCATGCTTAAGGGCACCAGGAAAAATAATGTATACACTATAAGTCTTCCCCTTGTACCCAAATGCATGTTAACACAGTTAGAACAATCAAAACTCTGGCATAGGAGATTAGGTCATACCAATCTAAGAACTATTTCAAAAATTACCCAACTTGGCTTAATCAAAGGTATCCCCAAAATCAAAAATGAAAACCTAATATGTGAATCTTGTAATCAAGGCAAACAAACCAAGTCTAGTCACAAATTAATCCAATCTGATCAAACCCAAACCACACTTGAGCTCCTACACCTTGACCTACTTGATTCACATGGAGCCAAGTCACTAAGTGGAAATCGATACTGCTTAGTAATAATTGATGACTACTCTAGGTTTACCTGGGTCAGGTTTCTAAAGACCAAAGATGAAACCCTGAACCTGTTTAACAACTTTTGTAAATTGATTGAAAATCAAAATGATACCAAAATTAAAAGACTTAGGTCTGACCACGGGGGAGAATTCGAGAATCAGAGATTCGAAGAATTCTGTAAAATAAATGGATATAAACACGAATTTTCATGTCCTAGAACCCCCCAACAAAACGGCATAGTAGAAAGGAAAAATAGAACCTTACAGGAAGCTGCTAGGGCTATGCTTAATGAATTTGACCTACCTAACCATTATTGGGCAGAAGCAATTAGCACAGCTTGCTATATCCAAAATAGGATTCTACCTAATAAAAGGTTAAATAAAACACCCTATGAACTTTACTATCATAGACTTCCAAACCTACACTATCTTAGAGTCTTTGGATGCAAAGTCCATATTCTTAATACCAAAGACTATCTTGGAAAATTCCAATCCAAGTCAAACCCAGGTATCTTTTTAGGGTATTCTACAACAAGTAGAGCTTATAGAGTCTACAATAAGATAACTAAGAAAATTGAAGAAACAACCAACTTAATATTTGATGAAGAAGTTAACCCAAAATCTGATAATTCTGACCTAGCTTCATCAAATACTGATCAAGAAAATAACTCTGAAACCCTAATTGAACCCCTTAATGACTTAACAATTGAACCAACCTCTGAATCAGTCGAACCTACCAATGAACCAAGAGTTGAACCTATTGGACCAGCTGGACCTGAAGCTGAGCCAAGTACTAGAAAAACCAAGAAACCCAGACTCAGTCACCCAACTGACCAAATTGTAGGTGATCCAACCTTAGGAGTCAGAACTAGAGCTTCCTATAGAAATCTTAGTCAAATAGCCATGATTTCAAAGATTGAACCTAAGACTATTGAGGAAGCCCTACCTGATCCTGACTGGATCCTAGCCATGCAAGAAGAGTTAGCCCAATTTGAGAGAAACCAAGTCTGGGAGTTAGTACCTAAGCCTAAGGGCAAATCCGTAATTGATACCAAGTGGGTGTTTAGGAATAAGTTAAACGACCAAGGTGAAATAGCCCGAAATAAAGCCCGCTTAGTAGCTAAGGGATTCAGTCAAATAGAAGGGTTGGATTATGATGAAACCTATGCCCCTGTAGCTAGACTTGAGTCTATTAGGATGTTACTAGCCTTTGCATCCCATAAAGGATTCAAATTATACCAAATGGATGTAAAGTTAGCCTTCTTGAATGGGCTCATTAAGGAAGAAGTCTATGTAGGACAACCCCAGGATTTGAGGATATAGAAAAACCAGATTATGTCTATAAACTTAGCAAAGCCCTTTATGGACTAAAACAAGCACCTAGGGCCTGGTATGAAAGACTATCCAACTACTTGATTTCTAAAGAATTCAAACAAGGTCAAATTGACCCAACCTTGTTTGTTAAAATTTTAGAAAAGGATATATTTATTGCCCAAATTTACGTAGACGATATAATATTTGGATCAACTAATTCTAAATTTCTAAAAGAATTTGTAACAATAATGGAAAATGAGTTTGAAATGAGTTTAGTTGGGGAACTCAATTTCTTCTTAGGGTTACAAATCAAACAAACTAAGGATGGAAATTATGTACATCAATCTAAATATGCTAAAGAACTAATTAAGAAATTTAAAATGGATAACTCTAAAAGCATAAGTACTCCAATGGCCACAAATGTAAAAATAGATAGTGACCCTGATGGTAAACCAGTAGACTTAAAATTATACAGAAGTATGATAGGAAGTCTACTGTACCTTACAACCAGCAGACCTAATATACTTTTCTCAGTAGGAATGTGTGCTAGGTACCAAACATGTGCTAAGGAAACTCACTTAGCAGCCCTAAAAAGAGTTTTAAGATATATTAAGGGCACCCTAAATGTAGGGATTTGGTACCCTAGAACCTCATCCTTTAAGTTATCAGGATACTCTGATTCTGACTATGCTGGTTGTAAATTAGATAGAAAAGTACAAGTGGAAGCTGCCAACTCTTAGGAAACAGCTTAGTAAGTTGGTGCAGTAGAAAGCAACACTGTGTTGCGTTATCCACAACTGAAGCTGAATATGTAGCCCTAGGAGAATGTGTAGCTCAACTCTTATGGATGATGCACACTCTTAAAGACTTTCAGCTAGACTACAATCAGACCCAAGTCAATATTGACTAATATTAGCTCAATCAACTTAACCCAAAAAACCCAATTCAACATTCTAGAACCAAACACATAGAAGTAAAACATCACTTTTCTAAGAGATCACGTAGCTAGGGGTGAAATAGTCCTTAAGCATGTAGACTCCAAGTCCAACCTAGCTGACATATTCACTAAACCCTTACCTGAGTCTGAGTTCAGCTCACTAAGAAGGCAGTTAGGATTATGCTTAGTAGAATAGAATCATTTGGTTTTTGCTTTTAATTTTAAAATGTTTTAAATTGATTTAAAAAAAAAGTTTTTCTAACTTAATCTTAAAAAGTTTTACTTTGGTTTTAAAATTTTTTTCTTACTTAGTTTTATTTCAAAATTACCCCCTTCAAAACTAGGGTTTTCTTCGAAATGGACTTAGACTAGGCTCTAACCCTAGAATTGCATGCACCTATAGATCTAGAAGCCAGCATCTCACAAGCACCTTAGGGTACTTTGAGTGATAACCTAGAAAGGGTTGAGATGCTTAGGTCTTTGCCTTAACAAGATGCTTTAAGTCAGTGCATCGGCAGCAATTGGGGCACTAAATACAAAATGAACAGCAATCAAGTTAAGTATCAAGTTTAGACAAATCTAACTTGAACAGCTCACTTAACTTGACTAACCCTAGCAAAAGCTACTGTTTATAACAGTTAGTAAGTAGCTAATTGGGTTAGACAGGTCCCTAAAGATAAACCAGACTTAGGTCCAGTTTGTTTCAGTACAGCAAAATGATTTAATTATTGCAAATATTTTTCTGCGTTTTTTTATATATGTCAAAGGGGGAGAGTTGGAAAGGAAAGAGGGAACCCAAAAAGTTTTTTTTTTAAATTTTTCCTTTATTCAAAAAGTTTAACCTCAAAGTTAGAAATTCAAAGCTTAAATTTATCCTGTAAAAATTTCTAACTCTGAATTATTTCTAAGCTTAATTTTTTTGCTTAAAAATTTCTAACTCTGAAGTGTTATTAATTTTGCTCAAATTATTCTTTGAAATTTTTTTCTAAAGTCTGAAAATTTTTCTAAAGTCTGAAAATTTTCTAAGTCTAAATTTTTCCAAAACTGAAAATTTCTAAGTCTGAAGTTTTTCCAAAACTGAAAATTTTCTAAGTCTGAAGTTTTTCCAAAACTGAAAATTTTCTAAGTCTGAAATTTTTTCCAAACAGATCAATCAAACACTCCTGGTCGTTATCTTCCTTGCGATAATGTTGCCGTCGTGTGGACTCTTCCCCTACCTCCACCGGGATAACGACTTCAGTACCGTAGACCAGTTGGAAAGGGCTCTTGCCCGTTCCTTCATTCGGGTAGTCCGGTAGGACCACAGGATGTTGGGAAGTTCTTCGACCCAGCTGCCTCCGACATGGTCCAGCTTTATCTTGAGACCTCGTAAAATTTCCCGATTGACTACTTCGGCTTGTCCATTGCTTTGCGGGTATGCGACTGAGGTGAAGGCCTACCGAATGCCCAATCCTTCACACCACTCCTTCAGCTTGCGTCCGGAGAATTGTCTCCCGTTGTCCGATACTAGCTTATGAGGAATATCATATCTGCAGACAATATCATTCTATAGGACTTTCATTACCGCCCCCTCTGTGATGTTCGCCAGAGGTTCGACCTCCACCCACTTAGAGAACTAATCGACGAGGACCGGAAGAAATTTCTTCTGCTGGGGCCCGATGGGGAAGGGACCTACAATGCCCATTCCCCACTGGTCGAAAGGGCATGATACCGTTGAAACTCGCAAGGGCTCCATTGGGCGGTGAGATACGTGTTGATGTCTCTGACAGGCCTCACATCTGGCCATAAAATTGAGCGAGTCGGCCTGCAAGGTGGGCTAAAAGTATCCTGCCAAAAGGATCTTCCGAGAAAATGATCTTCCTCCGATGTGGCTCCCACAGATGCCCTCGTGTACTTCCCTCATCACATAGCCAGTCTCCTCCGGCCCGACGCACTTTAGGAGGGGTTGGCCGAAGGCCTTCCTATATAGCTGATCCCCGACCAGTGTGAACCTGGCCACTCGCCGGCGAAACAACCGGCTCTCTTGGCCCCCACTCGAAAGGGATTCGTCCCGAAGGAATGCTATGTAGGGATCCCTCCAGTCTGTTTGCTTGTCCGTTCTGGCCTCTCCTCCAATTTGGGCTACCATCGTTTCTGCCACACTAGGCTCACTCAGCTGCCAGGTGGATATGAAACTGGCCAGCTTGGCCAACTCGTCGGCCCGCACATTGTTCGACCAGGAGATCTTCTGCAGGATGACCTCCGAGAAGGCGACTTTTAGTTGCTTGTAGAGGGCTACATACTTCTGCAGCCGCTCGCACCTGACTTCGAAACTACCCGCTATTTGCTGAGCCACCAATTGAGAGTCCGAATAGACCATGACCCGACAGGCTCCCATGTGCTTGGCTGCTTGCAGCCCCGCTAGGATCGCCTCATACTCGGCTTCGTTGTTGGTAGCTTTGAAGTGAAGTCGGATAGACAAATGTAATGTGTCTCCCCTAGGGGAAATCAGTAGCAGTCCGACTCCGCTGTGCTGGCTGTTGGAGGATCCATCTATATAGACCTTCCACATACCTTCGACCTCTGCCTCCGGGACGGTCTCCAGTATGAAGTCGGAGAGTGCCTGCTCTATCGTTCATTTTATCAGCCTGCCTGATGCCTCGGGGTTAGTGAGGACTCGGGCAAGCGGGCTATTGGTGAGGACCACGATGGGATGCGCTAAGAAGTATGGCTGTAACTTTCGAGCCATCAGGACCAAAGCGTAGGCCAGTTTTTCCATCGCGCGTACCACATTTCGGCGTCCTTTAGAAGGTATCCAAAGAAATAGATGGAGTACTGTATCCGATCTTGTTCTCGACGAGCGCCGATCCTACCGCTTGCTCGGCGACTGATAAATAGACGAATAAGGTGTTGGTGCAG
>JAGFNQ010004777.1:0-58013 GCA_024364735.1 Boesenbergia rotunda | reverse complement strand
AATGCACCCAAGTCAAACCTGTGTTTTGATATTGGCAAAAGGGTTCAAAAGTTAAGGGTTAGTTGTTGTCTAACAAGTTTCTTGAGTGTACAGGAAAAGCCCTAGCGAAGGAATGCTAGGCACTGGCAAAGGAATGCCAGCCAGAAGAAAAGCCCTAGCGAAGGACTCTAGGCTCTGGCGAAGGACTGCCAGAATGGACAAACCCTAGCGAAGGAATGCTAGGCACTGGCAAAGGGCTGCCAGAAGAAAAGACCTGGCGAAGGACTGCCGGGCAAAAGTCCAACTGGAGGATCCGGTTGGCACCAGGTAAATTCTCCCGAGAGGAGTAGGTGAGGACGCGTTCCCCTTGAGGGAACATTAGGCGTCGGTTCGACCTAGGGCTCCATTTTGGAGACCAAAGTCAGAACCAAGACAGCTAAGGCTGTATAAAATAATAATATAATTGTTATTTGGACTAACCCTGGATGCAGGATCGAAGGACTGAGTATCTGCAGCTCAGAGAGCCTCAAAGGAGTGAGGCAGAAGCTGAGCAGGGCGCCCCGGACGATCCGGGCGCCCCCAAGGTCAACCCAAGTCTGTAAGAACCTCAACGCGCTTCGCCCCGCTTGTCGCGGGCGCCCCGCGTGTCGCGGGCGCCCCCACTGCCAGCTGCCGAAGCGCATCCCTGCGAAGCCGAGGAGATGAGGCTTTGACCGGTCAATCCGGGCGCCCCGAGCCATCCGGGCGCCCCGGTCAAACCGGATCCCGAGGATAAGGGGATCAGACGGCGACCGAGCAACAACCGGATCTGCTGCCACGTGGGGGGGCGCCCCCGTCGACCAGGGCGCCCCCAGGCCCTATATAAAGGGCCCTCGACCTCCTTCTTCAGAGCATCAATTACTGCGACGCTTCCACGCTCTACAGCTTTCATTCAACGCATCCAAACGCTCCGACGACCGCGCTCTGCTCCAGGAACTTCCCGACTCAAGTCCGAAGCGCCGTCGACCTCCCGCTGCACCGAAACTCGAGCCTACCCCGGGAGTTGGTAAATACAGAAGTGTAATCTTTCTTATTGCAAACTGTATTTCTCTTCTGTATTCATTCTACGCATTATAGAATTGCCCAAAGTAAACGGTCAACGACCGTGGGCCTTGGAGTAGGAGTCGACCCAGGCTCCGAACCAAGTAAAACGACCTTGTTAGCGTTGTGTTGCTTTGTCTCTATTTCCGCCGCGCACTTACTCTTTTTTAATCCGAACGATTTGCGACATTCACCCCCCCTCTATCGCATCTCTCGATCCAACAAGTGGTATCAGAGCGGGGAATTCAAACTTGGTGCAACCACCAGTTTGAAAATTTTTCGGATTTCTTTCGTTTTCTCTCTCAATTTTTTTTCCGTTAAATATTTTCGTTCGAATTTTTCTTTCAAGGTTGGTGCAACACCCCTTGAAATTTGTGTTTATTTATTCTTCCCGCACTACTAATCCAAGACCAAGTCTTGGAATATTTTTTTTGTGTTGTTTGCTATTTCAGAACAAATGGCCATCCAAGAAGGCTTTAGCACCGCCAGACCTCCACTTTTCAGTGGAGAAGACTTTCCTTACTGGAAAAGTCGAATGGAGGTCCACCTGAAAACTCAGGTGGATATGTGGATAATCATCCAGTCTGGACTGATGATTCCCACAAATGCTGATGGCGTACCGCAAAACTACTCAGAGTGGGACACTGCCCTTAAACGCAAAATTGAAGCTGACGCCAAAGCAACTCAGACCCTCCAATGCGGACTAACGAAAGAGGAGCTGAACCGCGTAGGCCCTTTCAACAGTGCCAAGGAGCTATGGGCTAAACTGATCGAGCTCCACGAAGGAACTTCAGATACGAGGATCAGCAAACGGATCTGCTACTGAACAAGCTCTTCACCATCAGAATGGCAGATAACGAGACAGCAGCTCAGCTCCATGCCAGAATCCAGGAATTGATGAACGGTCTTCACGCAATAGGTCACCAGGTTCAAAACCGTGATCTTATAAGGTATGCCCTAAACGCGTTCCCTAGGACCACCTTGTGGGCATCTATGGTAGATGCATACAAGGTCTCTAGGGATCTTTCAAAAATTAAGTTAGATGAGTTATTTTCTGAACTTGAACTGCATGAACAGACTAACTGCAATTTGGCCGAGAAAAGTATAGCTTTCTTTGCAGGGAAAACAGGAAGAACGACTAAGAAGAAAACTCAAGTTGAACCCGAGTCTACCTCAGACTCAGAAACAGAAGATCAAGAAGGAGATCAATCTGAACTGGTCCGGCTAGCTCGAAGCTACTACAAAAAGTTGAAGAACCAAGCCAACACACGGAGAACAAGCCGAAGAAAAGATGAACCAGCTGAACCAGCAACTGACAAACACAAGCCCAACGTAACCTGCTACGAATGCAAGAAGAAGGGCCACTACAAGACTGATGTCCAAGTCTAAAGGAGTCCAAAAAGACCAGAAAGAAAAAGGCACTCCAAGCAACCTGGGACGAGTCTTCCTCAGAAGAAGAAGAAGAAGCACCCCAGTCCAATCTTCTAGCCCTGACCGCTTCGGATCAAATCGAGACTGACTCAGACTCGGACCAGGACGACGGCAAGCTGACCTTCTCCGACGACGGCGAAATAAGGGTAACGGGTTTTTCAAAATTGCAATTAAATTCTCTTATTTCATATCTATCCCGAGATTTGGCGAAAGCCAAACTCCGAATCGAGTCCCTCCGACAGGAAGTAAAACTCCTGAAAGAAGGAGCTGAGTCTAAATCCTTAACTGAGAAAATTCAGGAAGGAACCCCTGATCAAGTTGAAAAACTTGAATCAGAGAATTCCTCCCTGAAAACTCAAGTTAAGGACTTAAGAACAGCTTTAGAACGATTCACTTCTGGTTCCAAGAATCTTGATATGATTCTTGGAAAACAGAAGTCTGTTCTAAACCGATCCGGACTTGGCTATAGAACCAAATCTCGGCAAAGATCTTACTTTGCTGTACTGAACCAGTCAAGACCTAAGGTTCAGGCATGGGTGCCAAAACTGTGCCTGACTAAACCAACTGGTTCAAATCAATTTTGGATCCCCAAGGACAAGATTCACATCTTGCCTAACCCATACAGAGGCTTTAGTCCAGGGGGAGCCAAAATCAAAACAATTTTCATTATTAGATAATTGTTTTTAATTGCTTGTTTATTTAAATTTCTGCAAGTTGCCATGCTTAGAATTAGGAATAGTTAGACTTAAGGACTAAATTACTTGAAATTTGAAAACATAGTATTGGGAGGAGGTGAGATGATAGTACGTTGGGGAAACCAACTCTAATAAGATCAAGTCTACTTGGTCTCTTTAGACTGGTGAAACCAGCCGAAGCTACCGATCCAAGACCCAAGCTAGTTAGACCAGAAAATGACCTAATTTAATTTGAAAATGAAATTTCATTAAAAGGCTTTGTCAAGGAAAGGGTGGATGATCCCATAAGGCTACGGCCAAAGAAGGCCTAGTGCCTCGCCAAGACCTGGAAGCCAATTTCTGAAATTCAAATTCAAATTATCTTTTGTCAAATTCGAATCTAACTCAAATTTCAAATAATTATAGATTCTAATCTGTTTTCAAAATTTCTATTTCTTAAAACCTATTTCTCTTTCAAAAATCACTTAATCTATTTTTCAAAATTTCTATTTTTTTTAAAATCTGTTTTCAAAATTAAATAACTTTTTCGAAAATAAATTGAAATTCCTTTTCAAAATTAATTTTTACCCTCAAACCTGTCTCACAAAAACCTTAAGGTTAACGTGATTGAAAACCCTAGACTGGGGTGAGACAGACTAGGAAGTGAAACTCAATTTAAGCTATCCCTAACTCAAATTGGATCCAAATCATCAAAAATTCTTTATGTGTAGGAACATAAAGATTTGGACCAATGGATGTTAGATAGCGGGTGCTCCAGACATATGACTGGGGACAAATTGAAGTTCACCAAACTCAAGTTCAAAAACCTGGGCTCAGTGGCATTTGGTAATAATGCTACACTCAAGGTAATTGGGTCAGGTAATATTGAACTTAAATCCAATTTCATTATTAAGAAAGTTCTATTGGTTGAAAACTTCAATTTTAACTTACTTAGCATAAGTCAGTTATGTGATTCTGGTTATTTAGTTACCTTCAACAATTCTAACTGCCTGATTAGAAATGCACAAGACTCAGAAATCATGCTTAAGGGCACTAGGAAAAATAATGTATACACTATAAATCTTCCCCTTATACCCAAATGCATGTTAACATAGTTAGAACAATCAAAACTCTGGCATAGGAGATTAGGTCATACCAATCTAAGAACTATCTCAAAAATTACCCAACTTGGCTTAATCAAGGGTATCCCCAAAATCAAAAATAATGAAAACCTAGTATGTGAATCTTGTAATCAAGGCAAACAAACCAAGTCTAGTCACAAATTGATCCAATCTGATCAAACCCAAACCACACTTGAGCTCCTACACCTTGACCTATTTGATTCACATGGAGCCAAGTCACTAAGTGGAAACCGATACTGCTTAGTGATAATTGATGACTACTCTAGATTCACCTGGGTCAGGTTTCTAAAGACCAAAGATGAAACCCTGAACCTATTTAACAACTTTTGTAAATTGATTGAAAATCAAAATGATACCAAAATCAAAAGACTTAGGTCTGACCACGGGGGAGAATTCGAGAATCAAAGATTCGAAGAATTCTGCAAAGTAAACGGATATAAACACGAATTTTCGTGTCCTAGAACCCCCCAACAAAATGGCATAGTAGAAAGGAAGAATAGAACCCTACAGGAAGCTGCTAGGGCTATGCTCAATGAATTTGGCCTACCTAACCATTATTGGGCAGAAGCAATTAGCACAGCTTGCTATATCCAAAATAGGATTCTACCTAATAAAAGGTTAAACAAAACACCCTATGAACTTTACTACCATAGACTTCCAAACCTACACTATCTTAGAGTCTTTGGATGCAAAGTCCATATTCTTAATACCAAAGACTATCTTGGAAAATTCCAATCCAAGTCAAACCCAGGTATTTTTTTAGGGTACTCTACAACAAGTAGAGCTTATAGGGTCTACAACAAAACAACTAAGAAAATTGAAGAAACAACCAACTTAATATTTGATGAAGAAATTGACCCAAAATCTGATAATTCTGACTTAGCTTCATCAAACACTGATCAAGAAGATAATACAAAAACACTTATTGAACCCTTAAATGATTTAACAATTGAACCAAATTCTGAATCAATTGAACTAACTTCTGAATCAGTTGAACCAACCAATGAACCCAGAATTGAACCTATTGGACCAGCTGGACCTGAAGCTGAGCCAAGTACTAGGAAAACCAAGAAACCCAGACTCAGTCACCCAACTGACCAAATTGTGGGTGATCCAACTTTAGGAGTCAGAACTAGAGCTTCCTATAGAAATCTTAGTCAAATAGCCATGATTTCAAAGATTGAACCTAAGACTATTGAGGAAGCCCTACCTGATCCTGACTGGATCCTAGCCATGCAAGAAGAGTTAGCCCAATTTGAGAGAAACCAAGTCTGGGAGTTAGTACCTAAGCCTAAGGGCAAATCCGTAATTGACACCAAGTGGGTATTTAGGAATAAGTTAAACGACCAAGGTGAAATAATCCGAAATAAAGCCCGCTTAGTAGCTAAGGGATTCAGTCAAGTAGAAGGGTTGGATTATGATGAAACCTATGCCCCTGTAGCTAGACTTGAGTCTATTAGGATGTTACTAGCCTTTGCATCCCATAAAGGATTTAAATTATACCAAATGGATGTAAAGTCAGCCTTCTTAAATGGGCTTATTAAGGAAGAAGTTTATGTAGGACAACCCCCAGGGTTTGAGGATATAGAAAAACCCGATCATGTCTACAAACTTAGTAAAGCCCTTTATGGACTAAAACAAGCACCCAGGGCCTGGTATGAAAGATTATCCAATTACCTGATTTCTAAAGAATTCAAACAAGGTCAAATTGACCCAACCTTGTTTGTTAAAATTTTGGAAAAGGATATATTTATTGCCCAAATTTACGTAGATGATATAATATTTGGATCAACTAACTCTAAATTTCTAAAAGAATTTGTAACAATAATGGAAAATGAGTTTGAAATGAGTTTAGTTGGGGAACTCAACTTTTTCTTAGGGTTACAAATCAAACAAACTAAGGATGGAAATTATGTACATCAATCTAAATATGCTAAAGAACTAATTAAGAAATTTAAAATGGATAACTCTAAAAGTATAAGTACCCCAATGGCCATAAATGTGAAAATAGATAATGACCCTGATGGCAAACCAGTAGACCTAAAACTTTATAGAAGTATGATAGGAAGTCTACTGTACCTTACAGCCAGCAGACCTGATATACTTTTTTCAGTAGGAATGTGCGCTAGGTACCAAACTTGTGCTAAGGAAACTCACTTAGCAGCCCTAAAACGAATTTTAAGATACATTAAGGGCACCCTAAATGTAGGGATATGGTACCCTAGGACTTCATCCTTTAAGTTGTCAGGATACTCTGATTCTGACTATGCTGGTTGTAAATTAGATAGAAAAAGTACAAGTGGAAGCTGTCAACTTTTAGGAAACAGCTTAGTAAGTTGGTGCAGTAGGAAGCAACACTGTGTTGCTCTATCCACAACTGAAGCTGAATATGTAGCCTTAGGAGAGTGTGTAGCTCAACTCCTATGGATGATGCACACCCTTAAGGACTTTCAGCTAGACTACAATCAGACCCAAGTCAATATTGACAATATTAGCTCAATTAACTTAACCAAAAACCCAATACAACATTCTAGAACCAAACACATAGAAGTGAAACATCACTTTGTAAGAGATCACGTAGCTAGGGGTGAAATAGTCCTTAAGCATGTAGACTCCAAGTCCAACCTAGCTGACATATTCACTAAACCCCTACCTGAATCTGAGTTCAGCTCACTGAGAAGGCAGTTAGGATTATGCTTAGTAGAATAGAATCATTTGGTTTTTTACTTTAATTTTAAAATGTTTTAAAATTGATTTTAAAATGGTGTTTATTTTAAAAGTTTTTCTTACTTAATCTTAAAAAGTTTTACGTTGGTTTTAAAATTTTTTCCTTGACTTAGTTTTATTTCAAAAACTACCCCCTTCAAAACTAGGGTTTTCTTCGAAATGGACTTAGCCTAGGCTCTAACCCTAGAATTGCATGCACCTATAGATCTAGAAGCCAGCATCTCACAAGCACCTTAGGGTACTTTGATTGATAACCTAGAAAGGGTTGAGATGCTTAGGTCTTTGCCTTAACTCAAGATGCTTTAAGTCAGTGCATCTGCAGTAGTTGGGGCACTAAATACAAACTAAACAGCAATCAAGTTAAGTATCAAGTTTAGACAATCTAACTTGAACAATGCACTTAACTTGACTAACCCTAGCGAAAACTACTGTTTATAACAGTTGGTAAATAGCTAATTGGGTTAGACACGTCCCTAAAGATTTAACCAGACTTAGGTTCCAGTTTGATTCAGTACAGCAAATGCTTTAATTATTGCAAAATTTTTTCTGCATTTTTGATATATGTCAAAGGGGGAGAGTTGGAAAGGAAACAGGGAACAAAATTTTTTTCATCGTCTTCTTCAAAAAGTTGAACTAAAATTGGTGAATCAAAGTTAGTTTTATTTCTAAACTCTGAATTATTTTGAAACTTAATGTTTTTGCTTAAAATTATTGTTAAGCTTAAAGGTTTTAAAATTCTCTTTAAAAATTTCCAACTCTGAACTATGTGTTTTGAAATTATGTTTAAGCTTAACGTAGTGCTTGAAAATTTTCCAAAACTGAAAATTTTCAAAAAGACTAAAATTTTCCAAAACTGAAAATTTTCCAAAGTGTGAAATGTTCCTAAAACTGAAAATTTGTCTAAAGTTTTCAAAGTTTTCCAAACTTAGAACATCTTTTTGAAAAACTTAGCAAAAAACTTTAGAGATTTCCCAACTTATTATCAAAACATGAAATCTTCTAAATACTTAACTCACACCACCTATTTTTGAAAAACCTAGGGGGAGATCTCTTCCAGGGGGAGGGAATCTAACTTAGGATTTCAATTTCAGCATTTTTTTTCTTAACTTTTTGAACTAGGTTGCCATATATCAAAAAGGGGGAGATTGTTGGTGCAGAATGCACCCAAGTCAAACCTGTGTTTTGATATTGGCAAAAGGGTTCAAAAGTTAAGGGTTAGTTGTTGTCTAACAAGTTTCTTGAGTGTACAGGAAAAGCCCTAGCGAAGGAATGCTAGGCACTGGCAAAGGAATGCCAGCCAGAAGAAAAGCCCTAGCGAAGGACTGCTAGGCTCTGGCGAAGGACTGCCAGAATGGACAAACCCTAGCGAAGGAATGCTAGGCACTGGCAAAGGGCTGCCAGAAGAAAAGACCTGGCGAAGGACTGCCGGGCAAAAGTCCAACTGGAGGATCCGGTTGGCACCAGGTAAATTCTCCCGAGAGGAGTAGGTGAGGACGCGTTCCCCTTGAGGGAACATTAGGCGTCGGTTCGACCTAGGGCTCCATTTTGGAGACCAAAGTCAGAACCAAGACAGCTAAGGCTGTATAAAATAATAATATAATTGTTATTTGGACTAACCCTGGATGCAGGATCGAAGGACTGAGTATCTGCAGCTCAGAAAGCCTCAAAGGAGTGAGGCAGAAGCTGAGCAGGGCGCCCCAGACGATCCGGGCGCCCCCAAGGTCAACCCAAGTCTGTAAGAACCTCAACGCGCTTCGCCCCGCTTGTCGCGGGCGCCCCGCGTGTCGCGGGCGCCCCCACTGCCAGCTGCCGAAGCGCATCCCTGCGAAGCCGAGGAGATGAGGCTTTGACCGGTCAATCCGGGCGCCCCGAGCCATCCGGGCGCCCCGGTCAAACCGGATCCCGAGGATAAGGGGATCAGACGGCGACCGAGCAACAACCGGATCTGCTGCCACGTGGGGGGGCGCCCCCGTCGACCAGGGCGCCCCCAGGCCCTATATAAAGGGCCCTCGACCTCCTTCTTCAGAGCATCAATTACTGCGACGCTTCCACGCTCTACAGCTTTCATTCAACGCATCCAAACGCTCCGACGACCGCGCTCTGCTCCAGGAACTTCCCGACTCAAGTCCGAAGCGCCGTCGACCTCCCGCTGCACCGAAACTCGAGCCTACCCCGGGAGTTGGTAAACACAGAAGTGTAATCTTTCTTATTGCAAACTGTATTTCTCTTCTGTATTCATTCTCCGCATTATAGAATTGCCCAAAGTAAACGGTCAACGACCGTGGGCCTTGGAGTAGGAGTCGACCCAGGCTCCGAACCAAGTAAAATGACCTTGTTAGCGTTGTGTTGCTTTGTCACTATTTCCGCCGCGCACTTACTCTTTTTTTTAATCCGAACGATTTGCGACATTCACCCCCCCCTCTATCGCATCTCTCGATCCAACAGTTGAGACTCATCATCATCTCCCTTTGGCCGGAGCGAGCTCGCGAGGAAGAAGAAGAACCGGTGGCGACCCTCTTACCTGTGCTTGGCCGGCGACAAAAGGAGAAGAAGAAGTCATCTTCTTCTTCCAAGGTGGTCGGCGGCTGTGACAAGCACAAAGAGGGTGAGAGCATCTTCTTCTCAGGTCATCGGCGAGGGTGGCTAATCCTTGCTTGATCGGTGGCACAAAAGAAGAAGAAGAGGAGTTTCTTCCAAGGTGGCCGGCGGTGGTTCATCCCTTCGGGTGGGCAGTGGCGCAAGGTGAAGAAAGGAAGGGAGACATCTTCTCAGGGCAGCCAACGGAGACTCATCTCCTTGGATGATGGTCGGCACAAGGTGAAGAAGAAGAAGAAGGGAGAGCTTTTCCAAGGTGGTTGGCGGTGATCTCCACTTGGTGATTGGCTGCGGTGAGCTTGGAAGAGGTAGGGTTTCGACTGGGGTGTGTGTGAGGGAGAAGGGCTCTTCTTCTTCACTCCATCTCCTTCTTCCTTGAAGGGTTGCCGGCGGTAGCTAAACCCTAACCCTAGGGTTTGGTATTAGTGCAAAGAAAGGAAGAAGAGAAAGGATTGATCGCGTGCCTTGGTGACTCCACATCTTGGTAGATCGTCGCCCACACAATTAGGAGGGGAGGGCCATAAGGTAGAAGACTGCAAGGTAAACGGCGAGGTATACCACTCCCTAGCTCCATCTTTATTTTGTTATATTATTGCTTTGATTATGTTTGTCATTGCATGTGTTTAATTAATTGCCATGGATTAATTATTTGTTAATTAATATGTCAATTAATTTATGTCATGGACCCCGATTCTAAACACGAAAACCGACGATCCATTCGTCGTCTTTTCCACGATTGATTAATCTGGAATGTTACAAAGCCTTAACCTTGATTTTGGCTAAGTTGTGACTTGGATTAATTAACACGAAGACGAGACGGTCGTTTGGGAGACGGGTCTCTATTCGGATTAAATTTTTAATCCGTAGACATAGAGAGGTCTCTCATGATCGACCCCGTGGTTGCTTAGGAAACCCTCAAGTCACACAAGGGTTTATTCCCATCAATTGGTATCAGAGTGAGGTTTCCGATTTTGTGTGTTTAAGATTTGGTTATTTTTCTACACATTATCATGTACTTTATTATTGCTGGATAATATTTGGATGTGCGTAGGCTAACTCTTTGTTGCAGACATTAGATTCCAACTATTATGGCATTAATGGTTATGTATGTGATTGATTGTGTGTGATGTAAATTAATTGAATCCTCGGGGTTGACGAGGCTAAATTAGGTATTTAATTTGTGTAATTAAATATGGCACCTGTTTAGCCAAGCTTTTATTTACTTTTGATCTACATTACATGTACACTCCTTTGTGGAGTATAGGATCAATGGACGTAAATAAGTAGCTAGTCATCTCGGCTCGGAGACTCCTTCATGGTGGCTTGCGCATGGAAAGGATAGAGTGGACGAGGTGGCGACACGACTGGAGGCACATTGGAGACCAAGGCCATAATATTGGTTTATGTAATTGTCATGTGTATGTGCATGTGAAAAACCTCAACGTAAATAACTAAGTGGGAGAGGGACCCTAAGGGTTGTTAGTTGGAGCCTTAGAGCCAATTATGTGATGATTGACTAAGGACTTTTTGTATCATACTCTATCATTAATAAAGGTACGTTTGGTTATTATACTTACTTTATTTTTGTGCTAAAAAACTAAGTATAATAATGTCCTTGTGTAGTAGATTCTTATCTACATTATATCGATTGGTTGAATCGATAGTGAGATAATGTAGAGAACACTATGAAGGATCGTCTATGGTGTGCTAGAGGGGGGTGAATAATACTTTTTCATCGTTTTGATCTCTACAAAGTAGTTAGCGCAGCAGAAACAATAATATGCAAAGTAAATAAGAAATAAACAATGCTAACAACCTGATTTACTTGGTATCCACCCCGGTCGGATGACTAATCTAAGAATCCTTCGGTGGATCAACCCCCGGATAACCTCCGGCTAGATCTGTCGCTCCTTGTGGGTGGAGAAACCTCACCACAACACTTCGGATGCTCTCTGATCACAGTAAACTACTAACCCACTTTATCCAAGTGAGTTTCGTCAAGCGAGTTAGTAGGAAACGAGCCCCTTTAAATAGGGCTCGAATATGAAACAGTCGCTACCAGTCACTGCCCCTGGGGCAGTCGACTGGTCCCACTCAGATTCGACCGTTACAGTACAACGTTCAAATCTGCCAGGCTATTCCAGTCACCACCAGTCGACTGCCCTTGGGGCAGTCGACTGGTACACACCTTAGCCTAGGGTTTTACTCCCGAGTACAAGTCTCTCCGCACTCAAACCTTCCCGGCTTAGCCCTGAGTACACACACTCATACTCAGACCCTTACAACTCAGTTGACTCTTCACCAGCAGTCATGACTGTTGCCTTCACGCTCTCTTCATCTTTGGCCCTCGTCCCTCGGATGCGCACGCAAGCTTCCAGCTTGCCTCCATGCCACCGTTCACATACGCCTCGAAGTCCGCGTCCCTCGGCTCATCATCTCTGCTATCCAACGGTCCCTCGGATGCGCACGCAAACCTTCAGCTTGCCTCCATGCCATCCTTCACCTGAAGACATCAACCAAGTCCATGTGTGCCTGTACACCTGCACACTCATGTACACATATGAGAACAACACAACTCCTAACTTAACCATATTACCCACCCATCAAAATATCATGATCCTCCAGATCATTTCAGGGTCGATTGCCCCAACAATCTCCCCCTTTTTGATGTGTGGCAATATGTTAAGTTAGGTAAACATATAGGAATGATAATAGCAAAAGCAATTGAAATTCAAGCATAACACACAAGAGGCAAACTCCCCCTTAACCTATGCTTTCTCCTAAATTTCAATTCTTATTGCTAATCCCAAAGTTATGTTCTCCCATCTTAACTCTAAAGTTTTATAACTAAACCTAATTTAACACCCAAGTTCTCCCCCTTTGACACCATCAAAAGATTGCCCCAAGCAACCCTACCCTTGGCGCCAAATAGAACATAACCCTACTTCTGAAAAACCGTTCAGGAATCACAAAACCTAATCTGCCCATATTACCAGTCGACTGCCCCCAGGGCAGTCGACTGATACGGCAGATTTCAGAATTTCAGACTAAATTCAGAAACGAATAAAAAATTCTAGAAAATTCAAAAAAATGTAAAACTTTGCAAGCACGATTGTTAAGGTATTCCCTACCCTAGAAAAATTTGGTTCATGAAAAATATCAACCGTGCTTGACTTTTGGTACACATTCTAAACTTCTCAATTTGTGGCAATTTTGTATCAAGTTTGACTCCTAATCATGGTATCCAATGTTTGCCACCTTTTATCACTTCCACTTGACATTTAACATGATTCCCAAACTCTCTCTTTCAAATAGCTATTTTCATTGTGACAATAACTCCCCCTCCAAATGATCATCCCTTCTATATAAGAATTCATTATTTGATTTTCAACCAAATCATATTAGATAAAATAATACTATGCAAATTCCACATCATATCATGAACATATATAGAATGATCACAAAATCAACATCCATTAATACTTTAACATTTTTAAGCAGTTTCAAAATAGCATCTAGTCATGGTAAAATTTCAATAAGCTAATAGAAAGATACTAACGCAAGTCATATGTCATAAATCTACCAAATCGAGTAATACCTAAGTGTTTCATACAAGAAACCCAGAAATGGCCATAACATAAGGCCTGATAGAGTATCTAGGGCCAATGCCCTGAAGTCATCCAGATAAATACAATCAGCAAAATAGAATGTGTTTGAGAGGTATAATAAAACATCAAAAGATAATAATCACTCTCAACACTGAAAACTCTCAAAAGCTGCATCCACTGGTCAGAAGTACATGTGGTCGTCACTGCCTGAGGGAGGAGGCGGAGGAGGAGGAGGACCCTGATATGCTAAATCCCACCGCTGCAGCATCTCGTACATCTCATCTTGGCGGCTGGTCATCCTATCAACTTTTGCTTCAAGCCTCTGCTCCGTCTGCTGGCATCCGTGAATGTCCTCGCGGATGACGTGAACATCCTCCCGGAGCCCATGAACATCCGCCTGGAGCTGGGTAATCTCTGCACGTGTGACCAGCTCGGTGGGCTCCTCATCTGCATCAACGGCTTCTGGGTGCTCCCTCCAAACAAATGCCCCCTGTCTACACTCAATGTATGCTAAGGACAATTGGCACGTACCAATCTGATCATAGTCCTTTGACAGGTGTCTCACCTGACCGCTACATACACGGATGCCAAAATGCAAGTGGAGAAACTCAGTCAGGATGTGGCAAAAGGGCATATATATCTTCTCACTGACACTATGGGAAGAATGACAGATGACATTGAAAACCTGTAGGGAGACATCGATGTCCAACCGCCTCTCTAGAGCATACATCATCACCAGATGTGGGAGTCTGACCTTAGACCTCCCCTTGGTGACAATAGGCAAGATGCACTCAATGACAATTTTATACAAGACATGGCTAAATGGTCGCATGGGCTTAGCATCAAACAGACGCTTTGAGTCATTCCTATGTCTTCTGAAATAATGCATGTGAATCTGATCAATAGTGACTCCAGGAAACTCTAAGGGTTCAACAACAGTAGGAAAATAAACAGATGCATTGTTGGACACCCTACACTGGAGGAACCCGGCTAAACCGATGACAGAGAAGGGGATAGGAATACCAGCAACTCGAGACTCATACAAATTGTTATCAGAGTCAATACAGGTCAAATTGGTGTAAAACTCTGAACACAAGTCAACGTCTATGTCCTGCTGGCAGTAAACCAGCTGATCTAGCTAAAAATGAGTGATCATTTCAGCCAACTGGGGTGACTTTTCCTGAAAAAATTCCTTGTTCAGTATCTACAACTCATTACCACGAATTCATTTTCTTCAAAACGTTTCTTGCATTCCAGGACCTAAACCTGGACTCCCCCTGACTCGGTCGGGATGACCCTTCTCCCCGAGACCTCTTAGAAGCCATCCTAAAACCCATACATACCCATGCATGCCAAGATAACCCCCCAAAAAGGAAAAACATCAAGGAATGCACACAAAAATGTCATATTAGTGTCAAAACATGGTTTAATCTAGAACAATGAACCTTAAAGTGCAATACCTTTTCATCCTTCTCATGTTGACTTGAGGTTGAGAATGTGGCTTGAAAAGATAAGGTTTTAGCTAACCCTAGAAGTAGATCCGAAGTAGAGGAGGCCTTAGAGAAGACTTTAGGGCTCAGGAGGAGCTTAGGACGCAAGGGGAGTTGAGAGGAGGAGAAAATCGCCGGGAGTGATCAGCCAAAACCCTAGGTTTGGCTTACCCGGCGCGCCCTTTCCCTTTATAAAACCCGCGTACCAGTCGACTGCCCCTGGGGCAGTCGACTGGGCCAGAGTGTAATTACATTCTGTGGGTTTTCGCAGTCGACTGCCCTCCTGCAGTCGACTGGTATCTAATTTTCAGATTACTAATCCGAACTTCAGAAATGTATAACTAATTTCACAAATTCTCAAAAATTATGAATTCTTGTGGGGAGATTTGTGGATCCTATATTTACTTGGGAAAAATATTATTTTAGTCAAAGTCATCCCAAATTCCAAGATTGTACAAACTTCGAGTTTCTCTAACGGGTATCATGAAACCCCTTTCCAAAAGTTCTAATTTGGATCTCACCTTGATGCTTCTCCCATACTCATTCATAATCCATTCATAGCATCAAGTTATATGGTATTTAGGCATTCATACCTATTTATCTCAATTAAAATCTCCATTTCACTTTTTCCTCTATAATCCTCCATTTAGTCTGCCAATTCTCTAGGATTAAGACTAACCTTAGCCTTTTAAATCCCTTGGCATACCCTTAGTCTTTTTCAATCTCCTAGAAGGAAACCACCTGAGATCCATTGACCATGGAACCCATTTTGGCTTCTAGAGCTTTCCCTCGAGCTCCTAGCCCTAGTTACCTCCCTAGGCAACTCTTCTACAAAGGCAAGACCACACCGGTGCTCCTCCAGTGCCTCTTGACCTTCCACTATTACTCTCTTAACCCTATAGACCTTTTCTTTGGTCAATTTCTTTTCTTTTCCTTTAAATGACTTTTCCTTGCCATTTTTGACTTTTTCTCTATCATAGTTATAGGGCATCCTTGAATATGATATTTTATCAACATTAGCCCTCCTAGGATGGTATCCTAAACCTGACCGACCATTCCTATGATTTTGGTCTTTTGGTATCATGTTCAATCTCTTGGACCCTTGAATGACTCTACCTAGGTTTCTTTCTAATTGATCAAGTTTTTCTCTTAAAACTTGATTTTCCTTTTCTAACTCCCTAACCTTAGGATCACTGGACCTAATTTGATCATTTCTAGATCTTCCTATTTTTCTAGGCATATTTCTCCCTTTCTTAGAATTTACGCCTTGGTTCTTATTCCTAGAGTTCCTAGATTTATCATGCATCATAGAATTTTTGATGTTTCGACATACAAAATTGTTTCTATTCCTATCATGATATTTAAAACCAAAAACATGCATGGGCAAGCAATTGCTATCAATTCTATCATTCATACAAACATTTTGAGCATTCATGAAAAAATTTGAAGCATAAGTAGAGTTAGAGGTTACCTCCCTTACCCTTGGGGCTCCCCCTTGATTAGTGCTCCTCTTCCTTTCTTCTTTCTCCCATTTCCTAAGGCGCTCCATCTTCTTGAGCTCTCCACTTCTTGGACATTTTGTATGATAATGCCCAAGCTCCCCGCATGTGAAGCATCGAATTCTCCTTCTTTTGTTTTGAACTTCCTTATTCCTACAACCCATATTAGATTTAAATTGAACGGGTTTGGGCTTAGGAATTACCTCCTTTTTACTTAGTGGGCACTTATCCTTGTAGTGCCCCTTTTTGCTGCAATCAAAGCATACAATATGCTCTTTTGATTTAGCTTTGGTGGAGGTGGAAGTCTTTTCTTGCTCTAGTGGGAATGAGGGTTATCCTCCCCTCAATTCTTGATATTGATACTTCTTCCTTTTCTTCTGATGAGAAGGATTCTTTTTCACTTGATTCCTCCTCATTACTTGACAATTCTCCTTCTCTTTGATCTTCTTGGTCACTTGACCTTATTCCTTCGGGCTCCTCTACCCCTTGAGTTTGTGTAGGGTTCTCATGACACTTTTCCAATTTATCCCACAACTCATACGCATTTTTATAATTCCCTACACCACTCAAAACATTAGTAGGAAAAATATTGACCAAGATATTGATTACCTTTTTATTTGCCCTAGCTTGTTCTTGTTGTTCACTTGTCCAATATCTGGGCCGAAGCCTCTTGCCGTGCTTGTCTCTCGGAATTTCAAAGGGGTCTTCAATTGTCATTCTACACTCCCAGTCCATCCCTAGCCAATTTTCCATCCTTGCCTTCCAATGGCCAAATTCTTCATGATTGTAGGATGGTGGTGTGTTAATGTCTTCCCCCAACTTATCTTCCATATTTCCCTCTAGCTTTGCTTTACTCCCTTGGCGGTTATTCCAATCAAGAGTGAACCTCACTCTGATACCAACTGAAAGATCGTCTATGGTGTGCTAGAGGGGGGTGAATAGCACTTTTTCGTCGTTTTGATCTCTACAAAGTCGTTAGCGCAGCAGAAACAATAATATGCAGAGTAAATAAGAAATAAACAATGCTAACAACCTGATTTACTTGGTATCCACCCCGGTCGGGTGACTAATCCAAGAATCCTTCGGTGGATCAACCCCCGGATAACCTCCGGTTAGATCTGTCGCTCCTTGTGGGTGGAGAAACCTCACCACAACACTTCGGACGCTCTCTGATCACAGTAGACTACTAACCCACTTTATCCAAGTGAGTTTCGTCAAGCGAGTTAGTAGGAAACGAGCCCCTTTAAATAGGGCTCGAATATGAAACAGTCGCTACCAGTCGACTGCCCCTGGGGCAGTCGACTGGTCCCACTCAGATTCGACTGTTACAGTACAACGTTCAAATCTGCCAGGCTGTTCCAGTCACCACCAGTCGACTGCCCCTGGGGCAGTCGACTGGTACACACCTAAGCCTAGGGTTTTACTCCCGAGTACAAGTCTTTCCGCACTCAAACCTTCCCGGCTTAGCCCCTGAGTACACACACTCATACTCAGACCCTTACAACTCAGTTGACTCTTCACCAACAGTCATGACTGTTGCCTTCACGCTCTCTTCATCTTTGGCCCTCGTCCCTCGGATGCGCACGCAAGCCTCCAGCTTGCCTCCATGCCACTGTTCACATACGCCTCGAAGTCCACGTCCCTCGGCTCATCATCTCTGCTATCCAACGGTCCCTCGGATGCGCACATAAACCTTCAGCTTGCCTCTATGCCATCCTTCACCTGAAGACATCAACCAAGTCCATGTGTACCTGTACACCTGCACACTCATGTACATATATGAGAACAACACAACTCCTAACTTAACCATATTACCCACACATCAAAATATCATGATCCTCTAGATCATTTCAGGGCCGATTGCCCCAACACACTACACTAAATTATTCCTAGTCAAGCATTAATATTCTGGGGAAATATTAATGCATGGAGACAAGCATGTAGGTCAATTGATGACTTGAGCTCACAATTCATGGATATGTGATATCAAGTTGACACATGGGTATACATTAGAGAATGTGTACTGAATTAACCCGCCATGAGAAAGTTTCATAGATTGTCATATGAGTGTCATAAACTTTTTCATGTGACTATTAGTATGAATAATCCTTAGACCTGAAGTCACTACGGTTCCCTACATAAGGAGTTATCTACTTTGATATCGTCAAATGTCACCCGTAACAGGGTGGACTATAAAGGCGATCACTGGGTATGTAATGAATTATACGGAGGGATGTGAGTGATGTAGATAGGATCTATCCCTCCCATATGACGGGAGTGATATCTGTGGACCCCTTCATCGAGTAGGACTACTAAAACGCATGGGCATGCTCAAATGAGTCAATATGAGATATTGAGCTCATTTGTTTGAGTGAGTCTACTCGGGCATCAAGAAACACATAGATTGATCGACGATGACATGGTCTATTCCTCATTGGTCAATCTAGATATCAAGGATAGAAGGACAAGGTCATACATTATCATAGTCACGGAGGTTTAGTCGGATCTCGACTTTTCTTGTTACTTGGGTATCAATGATGCATTGCTAGATGCTGCTCATTGCTTACGTGCCTAAAGCCTTTAGGCACATTGCCAACGTCACGAGAACCTATTGGGTCACACACTATGGACATGATACTTTAGGAAATCTGATCGGGAGCCCGAGTTGGGAACTCGCGAGATCTGATCGGGAGCTCGAGTTGGGAACTCGAGAGACTAGTTTGAGAGTTTGTGTCAGGAGCTCAGGGACTTGGTCGAGAAGTCGACGCTCGGTAGACTAGGCCGGGAGCTCGGCGCTCGGTAGACTGGGTCGGGAGGTCGGCGCTCGACAAACTGGGCTGAGAGCTCGACGATCGACAGACTGGGAGGGAGCTCGGCGCTCAGCAGACTGGGTCGAGAGCTCGGCAGACTGGGTCGAGAGCTCAGCAGACTGGGTCGAGAGCTCGGCGACTTGCTCGACAGACTTGGTCGGGAGACCTGGAAGCCCGAGAAGGCCGATCGAAATTGCATCGGGAAATTCATTAAAGTGTTTAATGAAGGAAAGAGAAAAACCTCTCTTCATTGGATGAAGAGAAAGTGAAGAGTCATATGAAAAGATGTGCTCTTTATTGGCTTTAATGAAGGGAAGTCAAAGAGACAAAAGACTCTTCATATTCATGGGATGAGTATAAAAGAGAGTCCAGTCATTTTGAATGATAAGTGTTGTGTTTTTCCCTTCTTCCCTTCCTCTCTTCTTCCTCTTCTCCCGTTTGGCCGAAACCCTTGTTGGATTTTTGGTGGTCCTATGAACTACCTCAAGTTGCTAGCACAACTAAGGTAGTTCTTCCCGAAGTTGAGAGATCGTGTCCGTGTGGATACGAATAGAGGCACGAACACTTGAACTTGCAAGAGATCCGGCGCATCTTGGATGAGCGGGATAAGCGAAAGGGCACGCTCCAAAGGTATACACTGTAGATAGATCTATTAGATAGATGAACCTTGTACGAGTTTTTCTTTCGCATGGATCGCTCAAGGGATCTTGTTTTCGCTGTGTTTTGCTGCCGGGAGACTGTGGCCTCCATTACAATCTGATAAGTGATGCGAACAAGTCTGCGCATCGGCTCTAAGTGCCTTCTGTTGAGGCAATCTATGGTCCGGAGTGACCATGTGTTTTGATCTTTGGGCAAAAGGTTTAAGTTAGGGTTACCCTTGTGTATTTGATATGTATATGTGAGTGTGCAGGGTTACAGGTTTACACATATTGATTTAGCTGGATGGCTTCAGGTACGGTGAAGGGTGGCATGGAGGCAAGCCGTGGGCTTGTGTGCACCCGAGGGACCATGGATAGCAGGAACAATGAGCTGAGGGGCGCGGACTTTGAGGCATGCGTGAAGAATGGCATGGAGGCAAGCTGGAGGCTTGTGTGCACATCTGAGGGGCGGGAGCCAAAGATGAAGAGGGCGCGAAGGCAACAGTCGAGGCTACTGGTGAGGAGTCAGCTGGGTCATAAGGGTACGAGTGCTGAGGGATTGTACTCGGGGAAATCCTAGGGGTCGAGTGTTGAGAGAATTATACTCGGGAAGGAAACCTAGGTAGGGCAGTCGACTGATAAACCCCACAGTAAGATCAGTCGACTGCTGTGGGAGCAGTCCACTAGTAAGACTATAATTTCGAACGTTGGGCTTGCAACGGTCGAGTTTGAGTGGGGGTAGTCGATTGGCCTTGGGGCAGTCGACTGGTAGCGAGTTTTTCAGCCAAGAGATCTATTTAAAGGGGCTCGGTTTTGGCTGGGATTCCTTGATGAAATGAGCTTGGTTAGAACTCATTAGTAGTCTTTGGTGCTCAAAAGTGTGTCCGAGTATGTGGTGAGGTTTCTCCACTCACAAGGAGCTACACGAGCTAGCCGGAGGGCATCCGGGGAGTGATCCACCGAAGGATCGAGGGATCGTCCACCTTACGGACAGCCATGGAGTAGGAGCGTCATCTCCGAACCACGTAAAGGTTGGTGTTAGCGTTGTTTGTTTTATTGTTTAGTTTTCCGCTTGCGCACGATAACGTTGTAGGTAGAAAGAATTGAACGAAAGTTACTATTCACCCCCCCTCTAGCAAGACAACAATGATCTAACAAGTGGTATCAGAGTGAAGGTCCTCTCTTGTCTGAATAATCGCCAAAAGAGCACAAGCTAGAGGAAAAGATGATTGAAGACAAGTTGGGGGATGACATCTACACTCCACCTCCCTACGATCATGAAGATTTTGACTATTGGAGGGCAAGAATGAAGACTTGGCTTGGAATGGATTGGGAGTGTACGATGGTAATAGAAGAGCCCTTCAAAATTCCCAGAGACAAGCATGGAAAAAGACTTAGACCTAGATCTTGGACTAAAGAGCAACAAAGTCAATCAAGGGCAAATGAGAAGGTAATTTCGGTATTAATTAACATTTTACCTACTAATGTGTTAAGTGGTGTAGGAGAGTATCACAATGCATATGAGCTATGGAACAAGATAGGAGAATCTCATGGAAACTCTACACAAGCTCAAGAGCCCAAAGAGACAAGTCAAATGGTTCAAGAAGAAGAAAAAGGAAAAGAATTGTTAATCTCATCAAGTGAAGTGGCACAATCAAGTGAAGAATCATCCACTTCCTCAAGAGAAGAAGAAGAGGCCTTCACTTCAAGAATTGAGGGGAAGGAGAGATCCTCATCAATACCGGAGCATGAAGAAGCTCCTACCTCCACCAAAGCAAGAACAAAAGACCACATCATTTGCTTTGGGTGCAATAAAAAGGGATACTACAAGGACAAGTGTCTAAATGGTAAGAAAAAGGAGGAAAATCCTAAACCCATTTCAATTTCTTTTAAATCTAACATGGGTTGTAGGAATGGAGAAGCCCAAGAGAAAAGAAAGAAAATTAGATGCTTCACATGTGGAGAGCTAGGACACTAACACACGAAATGCCCAAGGAGTGGAAAGCTCAAAAAATAGAGCATTTAAGATGATGGGAAAAAGAAGAAAAGAAGAGGAGCTCATATCAAGGGGGAGCTACAATGGTAAGGGAGGTAATCCCTAACTTTAAATTGAAATGCAATTCAAATGTAAGTTCCTTCATGCATGTTAAAAATAGTGTAAATTATTTACCCACACATAAGATTTAAATATCATGATAGGAGTATGGTTAGTATTGTAGATCAAAAACCTAGAAATATCATGCATCATGATAAACCCAAGACCTTTGTACCTAAGGATCATGACATTAATCCCAAGAAGGGGAGACATATGCCTAGAAAGGTGGGTAGGTTTAGGAATGTCCAAGGAGGACATGTGGATACTAGGTTTGAGAACCTAGAAAGGGAAAATCAAGCATTGAGGGAAAAGTTTGATAGGTTGGAAAAGACCCTAGAAAGATTCACGGTAGGATCTAAGGGTTTAGATATGGTGTTGAGTGGTCTAAAACCCAACCATGATAGATTGGGTCTAGGATACCGATCTAAGGTCTCCAGTGCCAAGAAAAAGAAGTATAATAGGGTAGCATATGATTATGGCAAAGAGGGGAAGTCCAAAAATGGCAAGGGGGTGTCATTTAAAGGTAAAAAGAAGGACTTAACCAAGGACTAGGTGTCTAAGGTTATGATTGAAGACCAATAGTCACCGGGGATACACCGGTGTGGTCTAGTATTTGTTGAGTCACCTAGGGAGGCGGCTAGGGCTAAGAGCTCAAGGGGGAGCTCTAGGAGCCTTTGGGATACATGGTGAATGGATGTTGGGAGGTGTTTTCTCTAGGAGGTCTGGGTGGACCATGGAGTGTGCCAAAAGAGTTGGAGACGGATTTGAGTCTCAAATTCTTGGATTTTGGCATGTTGGATTTGGGTTTCATGCATGGAAATGTGACATTGGGGTCATATTGCATGAAAGTTGGTTTTTGATGTGTAAATGTCATATAAATCAATGCTAGGGATGCATTGTGGATTGGTATGGGCAGTAACATCAAAAGGAAACCAAAACTAGGACTTTAGGTCAAGATTCAATTGAACTTTTTAGCTAGTTCTGGGTTTTGTGTCAATCTTGGGAATGGTGATAGATACATTTTTGGATGTATTTTTCCCAAGTAGGTATGGGTACCACAAACCTATCCACAAAATTTGGAAAATTTTGGAGATTTGTGGAATTTCTGGCACATTTCTGAAGTTGGGTTCAGAAGGCTAGAAAATTGGATTTCAACGTGCCAATCGACTGGTAACTATACCAGTTGATTGGTAAAGGCTGGAAAATGGGTTTCAGCTATTAAAAGGTGTCCAAATGAGGTGAAACAAGTGTGGAAACTTGTTTGGGGTTAGTACAATCTGTTTATAATCATTTAGGGGTTAAAGAGTCCAATAAGGGGGAAATTGTTGGAGTCTTTTGATGTATGGCAAAGGGGGAGAGGTGTTGGGTTTAAATTGGGAAACCAAACACGCCTCATGCTTGCCACCATGAACTCTTATCTTCAGAAGCAACATGATAACATGGATGCATATGATATGGTTAGCACCTAAAACAATTATATCAAGGGCAAGCTAGCACGAGTGATTTGAGGTGTTTAAGGCCCTATTTGCATGCAAGATGTAAGAAGAAACTCTTGTAGTAACTCACGTACTCAAGATGATTGAGTATGTCGAGAACCTTGAAAGACTAGGATTTTCACAAGGATAAGAATTGACCACGGACCTTATCCTACAATTGTTGCCGGAATGCACAATTAATTGGTCATGAACTATAACATGAACGAAATTGACAAGCCTTTGCCTGAGATGGTCAGCATGTTGAGAACTACTAAACTCAATCTCAAGAAAATCAATACCATTAATGTACTGATGGTACAGAAGGGTAAAGGTAAATGGAAGCTTAAGGCCAAGGGTAAGACCCAAGCTAAAGGCAAGGTCAACTCTACTGCACTGAAGGCGAAAGGCGCGGTGCCAAAGGAAGGGACCTTCTTCCACTGTGGTGAGACCAGACATTGGAAGAGACATTGCAATCTCTAACAGGAGGAAGTAAAGAAGAAAAGAAGTGAGACTTCAGCCTCAAGTATTTTTGTTATAGAGGTCAATCTATCTATTTCTTCTTCTTGGGTATTAGATACCGGTTGCGCATCTCACATTTGTACTAATGTGCATGACCTTCGAAGAGCTAGAATGTTGACAAAGGGTGAAGTGGACCTACGAGTAGGCAATGGTGCAAGAGTTGCTGCTATAGCTGTAGGAACATATTTCTTATCTTTGCCCACTTGGCTTATCTTAGAACTAGAGGAGTGCTTTTATGTACCTGCACTAACTAAGAACATAATTTCTGTATCTTATTTGAACAAGAAAAATTGTTCATTTATCATAATGGACAAATGTTGTTCTATAATATTAAATGACATGTTCTATTGTAGTGCACCACTTATAAATGGACTCTATGTTTTAGACTTAGAGAACTCAATCTATAACATAAATATCAAACGGTTCAAACCGAATAATTTGAATCAAACATATCTTTGGCATTGTCGCTTGGGTCATATAAATGAGAGTCGCATATCCCAGTTCCATAAGGATGGATTACTGGACTCATTTGATTTTGAATCATATAAGATATGTGAATCTTGTCTTCTAGGCAAGATGACCAAGACTCTATTTAGTGGACACGGCGAAAGAGCAACAGACTTGTTAGGACCCATACATACTGATATATGTGGCCCTTTTAATGTCGCAGCTAGAGGAGGCTATCAGTACTTCATCACTTTCATTGATGATGTCGGTAGATATGGCTGTGTATCTCATGAAATACAAGTCAGAATCCTTTGAAAAGTTTAAAGAATTCAAGAGTGAAGTACAAAACTAACTTGGCAAGAGTATTAAGATGCTTCGATCAGATTAAGGTGGTGAATACCTTAGCCAAGAGTTTCATGACCATCTAGCTGAGTGTGGGATCATATCCCAACTCACTCCACTTGAAACACCATAATGGAATGGTGTGTCCGAGTGAAAAAATCATACTCTATTAGATATGGTACGATCGATGATGAGTCAGACAAATCATCCTGCTTCCTTCTGGGGATTCGCTCTAGAGACAGATATTTTCACACTTAACCGAGTTCCATCAAAAGTCATAATAAAGACACCATATACGATATGGACTGGGAAGAGTCCCACGATGTCTTTTATGAAGATTTGGCATTTTGAGGCTTACGTTCGACGTCATGTCTTAAAGAAATTAGGACCCAAATCAGATAAGTGCTATTTTGTAGGATATCCTAATGAAATAAAGGGATATTACTTTTATAATCTCATGCTAAGCAAAGTGTTTGTCGCTAGAAATGACATTTTTCTAAAATGAGAGTTTATCTCTACAAGAAATAGTGGGAGTAAAATCTGTCTTGAAGAAGTTCAAGATGCATATAGTACTGAGGCCTTGTTGGACATTGAATAATAGATACCAGTCCGATCCTGGTGATGGACATAGAAGTTCAACATCTATCATGTACGTCATTCTTTGTACTCATCCAGACGTCTTGTATGCTTTGTGCATGATGAGCAAATACCAGTCAGATCCAAGTGAAAGCCACTAGATAGCTGTCATGAATATTATTAAGTACTTACGAAGGACTAATGAATATTTCTTGATATTTGGAGACGATGAGGAGCTAGCTGTAAAGGGTTATAGTGATGCAAGCTTCCAAATTGACAGGGATGATTTCAGATCGCAGTCAGGGTATGTATTTTGCTTGAATGGTGGCGCTGTGAGCTGGAAGAGTTTGAAGTAGGATACAGTTGTAGATTCTACAATAGAGGCCGAGTATATTGCTACGTCTGATGCAACAATGGAGGTTGTTTGAATCCGGAAGTTCATTACAGTGCTTGGTGTGGTTCCTACTATAGCAGACCCGATGTACCTCTATTCTGACAACAATGGGGCTATTGTATAGGCTAAGGGACCTCGCTCTCATCAAGGGACCAAACACATACTACGACACTTCCATCTCATTCGAAAGATCATCGATTGAGGAGATGTGAGGATATGCAGAATAACCACTTATGCTAACTTCGAGGATCCTTTGACCAAGGCTTTGGCATAGAGGAAGCACGATGGTCACACTAGGTCATTGGGTATTAGATATTACAGTGATTGGAACTAGTGCTAGTGGGAGATTGTTAGTAGGAGCCCTTGAATCAATTATGTGATAATTGACTAGAAACTTTTGTATCATATTGTATTATTAATAAAGGCAACATTTGATTATTATACTTACTTTATATTTATGTCAAATAACTACGTATAATAATATCCTTAGATAATAGGTTCTTATCTACATCATATCGATTGGCAGAAGAGCTATCTACATCAAATTGAATGCTAAGGAAGACCTGATCCGGAAGATCGGACAGAATGTTGGATCGGAGTAAATCGATTGGCAGAAGAGCTATCTACATCAAATTGAATGCTAAGGAAGACCTGATCCGGAAGATCGGACAGAATGTTGGATCGGAGTAAATCGATAGGGGGGGTGATATCGATCGTAAAATTTTCGGATGATTAAGAGAAATTACGCAGCGGAAAACACAAAAACAATCGCTAACAATCTTTCTTTTTACTTGGTTCGGAGTCGCAGTCGGCTCCTACTCCAAGGCCCACGGTCCTTGACCGTTTACGATGGGCAATTCTATATTCGTAAAATGTTTACAAGTTGGAGTAGAAAATATAGAATTGAAAATAAAATTACAACACTTTACGAAAATAAACTTTTATCGACGACCGGAGTGGTTGGATGTTCGGAGCAGCGGGTCGTCGTCGGCGCCTGAATCGCGAGTGCGGAGCATGTTGGAGCGTAGCGCTTGAACGAAAGTATTAAGAGTGAAATGTTCGAGTTGTTCTGAAGCCTTGGGGGTGAACCCCTATTTATACTGGTCGCTAGGGCACCTGTGTTGAGGGGGGCGCTTGACACGTGACCTCTTCTGTGAGAACTCCAATCCGCAAACTCAGCCAGCGCTTATCCCTTCAACTGGGGCGCCTGAGTTGACTGGGGTGCCTATGTTAACACAGGCGTCTAGCTTGACTTGGTCCAAAGGCTTTTGTGGCAGTTTGCTTCGATGGCTTGGTTTAGCCTTGCACTGGGGTGCCTTAACGACCCGCCTTCTGGTACTAAGCTTTAAGGAGGATCGCTACTAACTGGCTGACTGATTACTGATCATTGTTTTCCCGATGCTAAACCAACGGGGAGAATTTAAAAATTCTTATTTTGCTATGTACTGAACTAACAATTCATAACTCAAGCATGATGCGGTAAATCATAATCATGTTGGAAGTACTAACCAGCCAAAATTAAACAAAAACTTTAATTTTATTAGCTTGGCCAGGATTTAATCCCCCAACCTCAGCATTGCATGACTGAAGCCCTAACCAACAGCTCTACATCACATTCTATTTTAAATTGGCACCAGTCGACTGATATCTTGCCAGTCGACTGGTGCAGCCGACGAAACATTCTGTGCCATTTTTCTGCTGGTCCTAGTCGACTGGTAACTGTCGCAGTCGACTGGGAGCTCTAAAATCTGAAGATTCATATTCCAAAAACGTGCCAAGGTCAACCTACTTTGTACCAAAAACACCACAAACTCATATTTGAGCCTACTAACAGGTATAAAATGATTCTAGGCCATATTCTACATGTTTTCATGACATTAAGGCATACTTCAACTCATACTAGCATAAGGCTAATAACATAACAAGGGTACTTAAGATGCGGAAAATGTTAAACATGACAAGAACTAATTCATTTAACATTCTTAATAACATGTCCTCTTAATACAAGTTCCCAAGGTTCTTTCATTCCAAGTTTCCACCATCACACACTCCACCATCATCCCTGCCGCTTCCGCTACTCTATTTTTCCTTTGCCTTTATCTGCAGTATAAGGAAAAATGAAACTATAAGCATAAAGCTTAGTAAGTACCATCCTACTCACATAACAATGCATATCTCGAAACTCATGCTTTTAAAAACACATGTAGGAAAAACATATCATGCTTGTCATTCATTCTTGCTGAAACATATAATCTGAACAAATATCATGGCATACTCATCATACTAAGCACATGAACTAAATCATATTCTTATAACTAAATTCACATAGCATTCTTAGAATCTGACTGAACTAAGCATGATCTTAAAACTGTTTTCACTTAAAGCTATTACTGAACTTTTGAAACTTATACATATAATAAGTGAAAATACTAATCATGCTGCTGTGGGCCCGGCAATGTGCTGCTAATACGCGCATCCCTAAATAGATCCGTGGTAGCTAATCCCGAACCTATTAGTGTACTACTACTAGGCGATCTAGGGGCCTAGGGGCAACTAGGAGCCCACCCATGGACGAACTAGAGTCCAAGCACATGTCATAAAAAGTAAAATACTTTCATAAATATTTTTTTCTCTAACCTTGCATCTACTAGGCGATCTAGAGCCAAGGGGCGATCTAGGAGTCCACCCAATGGGCGAACTAGGGTCCATAAACATAAAGCAAGGGTAGCTAATTTCATAACATGCTAAAACTCATATTAGAGCTTCTTAACATTTTCTCGAGCACCTTGCGTGCCTAAAACTCCCCTCTTCTTTTAAGGACACTTCCTAGGCACTCGACGATGCGTCTAAACCCCAAACTAAAGGGGGAAGCACGTCCAGCCCATCTAGTGGTGCCCTTAAAGTCGGTAGAGAGAGTAGATCTGCACATAGGAACATAACCTTGCAATTAGATAAAACTAAGGCGTTTAGGCATACGAACGAAGCTACTTATACTGCAGGTGAGGGGTACTTACATCCTGCGCTTTTCTTACAACTCTAGGGCATAGGGTTTAGGGAGAGGGAAGGTCCTTGGAGACTCGGAGAGGTTCCAACGAAGAACAAGATCCCCTAGCGTGCCCTCCTTCTTGAATCCACCTACCACAAGCCTTGGACTCCTCCTTGCTTTGGCGTGAGTGAGGGAGGAAGAAGCCTCGGGAGAGGGAGGAAGAAATCGCCATGGGAGGGAGAGGGTTCGGCGGCGACAAGGTGAGGAAAAGTTTCAATTAAAAAAACCCTTAAGTTCCCTTTATATTTATGGGAAAAATTTAGCTTACTTCACCTTATCCATCATTCCCTCTACTCTATTCCAACGAAAACAAACTCATCCCACTTGGTAAGCCTATTCTCCTCTCATTGTAAAGGTTTAGGGGTTAAACCCCACTTAAGCTTTGCGTATTCTATTTTTTTTATTCATTTTTTTGCCTTATTTGTCCATGGAAAAATTCTATAAAAATATCCATAAATTCAGAATAAATTCTAGGATATTTCTAAAATTAGATTTGAGAATTTTTGGGTGTTACAGTATCCACACAGGTGCCTAGCCCAGTGAGGTGCCTCCTTCCAATGAGGCGCCTGAGCTACAGAAACACCGTCCCTTCGTTTCCTGCAACCAGGGTTAGTTCCAAACACAAGAAGCAAATATACATGATATATTAAACATTATTTACAGTCTAAGTTGTCTTGGTTCTAACTTTGGGTCTCCCAAATGGAACCCTAGGTCGAACTGACGCCTAATGTTCCCTCTAGAGGGAACGCGCCCTCACCTACTCCTCTCGGGAGAATTTACCTATTTGCCAACCAGCTCCTCCGGTTGGACTTTTGCCCAATCCCCCGGATCAGGTCTTAGTGCTCAGCTTTACTCACCAGGTCTTAGTGCCAACTTTACTCACCAGGTCTTCGGTGCCCAACCCTCGGCTAGGACTTAGTGCCCAACTTTACTCACCAGGTCTTCCGTGCCCAGCATTACTCACCAGGTCTTAATGCCCAACCTTACGTCAGGACTTAGTTGCCCAACCCGCGGCTAAGACTTAGTGCTCAATTCATAGAAGTAGGACTTAGTGCCTAGTGTACCTAGGACTTTTCCTGCATACTTGATCAACCTTGTTAGATCACAAAACACCTTAACTTCTGAACTCTTTGCCATTATCAAAACACAGGTTTGACTTTGATGCTTCCGGCACCAACAATCTCCCCCTTTTTTATTTATGGCAACATGGTTCAAAAAGTTAAGTTAAAAAGCATTTTATAGTATATCTAACAACAAGATTACTTAAAACAATTTTCAATTATCCCCCCCTGAAATAAACATTCTCCCCCTTAAACAAGCATTCAGTTTTTGTAAAACTTCTAAGTGCTCTTAAGTTTGACTAAGTGTTTTGCAAAAATATTTTTACCAAAAAACTTTTTACACTTAGACAAATTTCTACTTAGACAAGTTTTGCAAGCCTAAATTTTGGTTAAAAAAGTCTTTTACTTACAAGGCTTTGCAAAAAGAATTTTACAAAAAAAATTAATCAAAATTTTAAAAGGGTTTCAATTTTTGCAAACTTAGAATGATTTCTCTTAAGAACAGTTTGTGCAAAAAAAAGTATTTTACTTGAAACAAAAACTCTTTAAGGAAATTTTTAAACAGGATTTTGCAAAGATTTACTCTCTGAGAGAAAACTTCACTTAGAAACATTTACCAAAAATTTCAAAAGATTTTTGCTCAGGCAAACTTTGTTTACTAAGGAAACTTTTACTTAAAGAAAAAAATGCTCTTAGAAAATTTTGAGACACTTAGAAATTTTTGAAAGCTCTTAGAAATACTTTAGAAGAAACTTTTGAAGTACTTAAACCATTTGAAGCACTTAAAAAAAATTGAAGCACTTAGAAAAATTTAGAAGCACTTAGAAACAATTTTGAAGCACTAAGAAAAATTTTGAAGCACTTAGAAAAAATTTGAAGCACTTAAAAAATTTGAAGCACTTAAAAAATTTGAAGTACTTAAAAAAAATTTGAAGCACTTAGAAAATTTGAAGTACTTAATAAATTTGAAATACTTAGAACAAATTTTGAAGCACTTAGACATTTTACTTTACTTTTTGAAAAAGAGAAGCGATAAAAATTTGAAAATTTTATTGAAAGAAAATTTCTCTCTTTTCTCCTTTCTCTCCCCCTTTGCTTATATCAAAAAAATGATAACAACTATTGTAAGTTAATTTTGAATTTGAGCTAGTTAAAAAATTTGAACTCCGTATTGAACCAACTCTGGTGAATTCAAAAAAGGACCAACCCACTTAATCTAGACTTGTCAAATTTGGGGTTCAAAAGGTTTCATAAAGCATTCTTGATGAAAAAAAATGTAAGTGAAAGATCCCACTGAATTTAATTTGATCTATGAATCTCACCAATAAAACTTCTTTCCTTTGCAAAGTACTTAGTATAAGTTTTGAAAAACATATCATTTTTGACAAAACAATTTCAAAAATCTTCCATCTTAAAAAAAAAGGACTAAATATTCGAAAAGAATTAAGTACTTAAATTGCACCCAAAAAAAATTTTACTTTGAAAAGTATTGTGCAATTAAAAAAAAATATTTTGAACTTAATATTGCTAAAAGATTCATTTAGAAAAGGACTTTCACCAAAAGAAAATTATGCACTTTAAAAAATATTTCACTTAGCCAAATATAGTGCACTTTGAAAAAAAATTATGCAAAACCTTGCGTTTTGAAAGATATTTTACACTTCAACCATCAGTACATTGAAAAAAAAATTGGAAATAATTGTACTTTGAAAAATCTTGCACTTAACACATAATTTTTTTCAAAAAAAATATTGAACTTAGTATTAAAAATAACAATTTGTACTTTGAAAAATATTTTCTGCTTAACAAATATTGGCACTTTGCGAAATATTTGTGCTTTGAAAAATATTTATACTTTGAAAACTTTTAGTATTTTGGAAATTATTAGTACTTTTGAAAACTATTAGTACTTTTGAAAACTCAATATTTTACTTGACTTGGTTTCTTTTCCAGTCTGACACATTCCTAGGAAACCTTGTTAATTACAAGGATATTTCTCTAAGTGTCCTGGAAAATTTTCAAACTCAAGTAAATATTGTTTTCAATAGTGATTTCAAAAAATAGGTTTTTGAAAGTGATTTTTACTAAAATGAGTTTAAAATGATAGTAATTTGAAACAGAAAATACTTAGGTTTTCAAAAGATTTTGAAAATACAGTGTATGAAAATATATTATTTTGAAATGTTCAATAATTCTTTTAATTTGACCTCTCCCTAAACTTGACACATCCTAGGAGTCCTTGTAGATCATGAAGAAGACTTCCTCTGTGTCTTTAGGGTTTATCAAAATTAGAAGAACAATTTTAAACGACCTTTTGAGTATGATAATTTTCAAGGAGATAATTTTCAAAAACATAATTTGGAATGATAGCTCAGTTTTCAAAAAACATTTTGAAATGATGATAATTGTTCAAAGAGATAGTGATATAACAAGGTTTTTGAACCAATTTTTGAAAACCTTATTTTGAGATGATAATAAGTTTTAGAGCATAAGGTTTCTGAAAATCTGAATTTTTCACACAAAAAAAACCCTATATTCGACACCGTCTGACTCTATCTAAGTGCCTTTAGGGACTTCAATGTTGACCAGGTTTGACCATGTTGACAAAGTTTGACCAATCAATAATTGACCCAATCAAGTCCTAGATCTTAGTATAATTCAATCAATACTTAGTTTGATGAGTTAATTTTGAAAACAAATGAAATTCAATTTTTTTAAAAATGTTGAGTGGAAAACATGTAGAGTTAATTTAGAATTAGTTTTGGGAAAAAATTTAGTTAATTTTGAGTTGATTTTGAAAAATGTATTGAACTACATTATTAGGTTCTAGACATCTCACCCAGTTCTACATGACAAAACAGGTTACCTTATCTGTTTTGTGAGATGTTTTATCTTTATCTTCGAATTAGTGTTAAATCTCAAAACTTGTGTTAGATTCAAATTTATCAAATAGTAAATTGAATTTGAGTTTCGATAATTGGCTTCCAGGTCTTGGCGAGGCACAGAGGCCTTCTTTGGCCGTAGTCTTATTGGAGCAACAACCCTTTCCTTGACAAAGCTTTTTACCGAAAATTCATTTTCTAATTACTTCTTGAAAAATTTTGGTCTAACTAGTTTAGGTTTCGGATCGGTAGCTTCGACTAGTTCCACCAGACTAAACAGACCGAGTAGGATATGCCTTACCCCACTTGACCTTATTAGAAAAGCTTCCCTAATGTACTATCATCTCTGTTGAGGCAATCTATGATCCGGAGTGATCATGTGTTTTGATGTTTGGGCAAAGGGTTTAAGTTAGACTTTCTCTTGTGTACTAATATGTGTATGTGAGTGTGCAGGTTGTACAGGTTTACACATATTGACTTGACTGGACGACTTCGGTATGGTGAAGGGTTGCATGGAGACAAGCTGGAGGCTTGTGTGCACCCGAGGGACCTGATATAGCAGGGATGATGAGCCGAGAGGCGCGGACTTCGAGGCGTACGTGATAGACGGCATGGAGATAAGCTGGAGGCTTGTGTGCATCCGAGGGACAAGGGCCGAAAATGATGAGGGCGCGAAGGCAATAGTCAAGGCTACTGGTGAAGAGTCAGCTGAGGCAAGGGACAAGAACCAAGAGAGGAGTACTCCAAGGGCAAGCCGGGAAGTGGACTTCAAAGGGCACACGTGAAGGGTGGCATGGAGGCAAGTCAACCGGTGGAAGAGGACTTCTAGGGGCAAGCAAAAGGAGTGGACCTGAAGGCACGCGTGGTGGAGGGTCAAGAGAGTGAGTAGGAGTGCTGTTGTAAGCTGGGCAGTCGATTGGAGGTTGTCCAGTCGACTGCCAGAACTCACAGTAGGTTCTGGACCCTGGACCAGTCGACTGCCATTTTGGCAGTCGACTGGTAAGTCGCCAGAATTCGAACGTTGGGATGTCAACGGTCGAATCTGAGTGGTGGCAGTCGACTGCCCTGGGACCAGTCGACTACCAGCGGGTTTTCCAGCCCAAGTTCTATTTAAAGAGGACTCAGTTAGGGTTGGGTTTCTTGACGAAACTCGCTTGGGTAAAGTGAGTTAGTAGTCTCTTGTGCCCAGAAAGTGTCCAAGGTGTTGTGGCGAGGTTTCTCCACCCACAAGGAGCGACGAGGGCTAGCCGGAGGTTATCCGGGGAGTGATCCACCGACGGATTCTTGGATTAATCACCCGACCGGGGTGGATACCAAGTAAAATCAGTTTGTTAGCGTTGTTTGCTCTTTTTATTATTATTTCCGCTGTGCAACTAACATCGTAGGTACAAGAACGAACCGGAATCGCTATTCACCCCCTCTAGCGGACATAATCGATCTTACAATTGGTATCAGAGCAAGGACCGCTCTTGATCGGACTAACCGCCGAGGGAGCACACGCTAGAGGAAAAGAACCATGGAAGACAAACTTGGGGAAGACATCTACACTCCACCGCCCTACGATCATGAAGACTTCAACTTTTGGAGGGCGAGAATCGAGATTTAGTTCGGGATGGATTGGGCATGTCGAATCGCGATTGAAGAGCCATATGAGATTCCAAGGGATAAGCATGGAAAGAGGCTTAGGCCTAGATATTGGAATCAATAACAACAAGATCAATCCAAGACAAACGAAAAGGTAATGAGAATTTTAGTTAATCTTTTGCCTAACAATGTTCTGAGTTGTGTAGGTAAATATCAAAATGCATATGAATTGTGGAGCAAAGTGAAAGAAATTCATGAGAAACCTACACAATCTCAAGAGTCCAAAGAGATGTGTCAAATGGTCCAAGAAGAAGAAAAAGGAGAAGAATTGACCATCTCATCAAGTGAAGTGGAAGAAGAAAGTGAGAGGTCATCTACCTCATCTAGAGAAGAGGAGGAGGTCACCACCTCAAGGATTGAGGGGGAGGAGAGACCCTCAATCATTCAAGAACAAGAAGAAGTCTCTACCTCCACCAAAGCAAGGAAAAAGGAACACATCACATGCTTTGGTTGCAACGAAAAGGGGCACTACAAGGACAAGTGCCCGAAAGGTAAAAAGGAGGTATACTCTAAACCTATTTTAATTAAATTAAATTCTAATATAAAGTGTAGAACTGGAGAAACCCAAGAGAAGAAGAGGAGGATTCGATGCTTCACGTGTGCTGAACTAGGGCACTACCACACCAAGTGTCCAAGGAAGAAAGAGCTCAAGAAAATGGGACACTTGAGGAGATGGGAAAAAGAAGAAAGAAGGATGCAAAGATCACAACAAGGAGGGACTACAAGGGTAAGGGAGGTAATTCCTAACCCTAGGTTAAAAAATAATTCAATTTCAAGTTCTTCCTTGCATATTAAAAATCATGTTAATTACCCATCCATGCATGCTAGTTTTAATGAAAAATGCTTAATGGTGCATAATTTTAGTTTTAAATATAATGATAGGACTAGGGTTAACAAGATAGATCAAAACCCTAGGAAAGACATGCATTATGATCAACCCAAGACCTCTAGACCTAAGGAACATGGCACTAATCCCAAGAAGGAAAGGAATGTGCCTAGAAAAGAGGGTAGATCTAGAAATGTCCAAAGTGGACATATGGACTCAACGATCAGAAATTTAGAAAGGAAAATCAAGCCTTGTGGGCAAGACTTGATACATTAGAAAAGGCCCTAGAAAGATTCACGGTTGAATCTAAGGGCTTAGACATGGTGTTGGGTAGTTTGAAACCCAACTATGATAGATCGGGATTGGGATACCGGTCTAAGACCTCTAAGGCCAACAAAAAGAAGTATGCGGGGAGGCATACAATCATGGTAAGGAGGGAAAGTCCAAGGATGGCAAGGGAATGTCATCCAAAGGTAACAAGAGTGACTTAACCAAGGACAAGGTGTCCAAGGTTAAGAAGGTCAATTTTGTAGGCCAAGAGTCATCGAGGGAACACCGGTGTGGTCTAGTGTTTCTTGAGTCACCTAGGGAGGTAGCTAGGGCTAAGAGCTCAAGGGGGAGCTCTAGGAGCCTTTGGGATATATGGTGAATGGACCCTAGGAGAGGTGCTCCTAGAGGTCTAGATGGACCATGGGATGTGCCAAAAGAGTTGGAGACGGACTTGAGTCTCAACTCTTGGGTTTTGGCACATGGATTGTGTGTTTCATGCATGAAAATATGACATTACGGTCATATAGCATGAAGATTGGTTTTTGATGTATAAATGTCATGTAAATCAATGCTAGGGATGCATTGTGGGTTGGCATGGGTAGAGACATCAAGAGGAAACCAAAACTAGGACTTTAGGTCAAGGTTCTATTGAATTTTTTAGCTAGCTTTGGTTTTTGTGTCAAACTTGGGAATGGTGATAGATACATTTTGGAATATATTTTTCCCAAGTAGATATGAGTACCACAAACCTCTCCACAAAATTTGAGAATTTTTGGAGATTTATGAAATTTTTGGCGCATTTCTAAACTTCGTCAGAAAAGGCTGAAATTCTGTGTTTCAGAGTATCAGTCGACTGTCATTTTGGGCAGTCGACTGGCAAAGGCTAAAATAAGTTTCAGCAGCTGGGTATGTGTCCAAATAATGCAAAACAAGTGTATGGGGGGTTAGTACATGTTGTTTAGGATCATTGAGGATTAAAAGAACCAATAATTGGGATATTGTTGGGTTCTTTTTGATGTTAGGCAAAGGGGGAGAAGTTTGGGTTTAAGTTGGGAAACCAAACTTACCTTTGCAAGAAACCCTAGGTTTAGGGGGAGCTAAGAGTAAGGGGGAGCATGGTTGCTCCATTCTTGGCGTAAGGGAAACCTTGGAGAGGTTCTTAAAAAGCCTTTGTAAGTCCAATAGAGGGGGAGCTTTGGAGAAGCTTTAAAAAGCCCGTTTTGGTGAAAATTCCTAACTTGGAGGGTTAGGTGTGGGGAGCCTTGGGATAGGTTTTAAAAAGCCCGTTTCGGAAAATTCCTAACCTGGAGGGTTAGGTGTAGGATGCCTTGGGATAGGATCTATGTATGCATGACATATGCATTTATTTAGCATTATTCTTGCTATCTATTACTCTTTGTTTTCCCTATCTTAAACGTATTGCCAAACATCAAAAAAGGGGAGATTGTTGAGGCAATCTGTGATTCGGAGTGACCATGTGTTTTGATGTTTGGGCAAAGGGTTTAAGTTAGGCTTTCTCTTGTGTACTAATATGTGTATGTGAGTGTGCAGGTTGTACAGGTTTACACATATTGACTTGACTGGACGGCTTCGGTATGGTGAAGGGTTGCATGGAGACAAGCTGGAGGCTTGTGTGCACCCGAGGGACCTGATATAGCTGGGATGATGAGTCGAGGGGAGTGGACTTCGAGGCGTACATGAAGGATGGCATGGAGACAAGCTGGAGGCTTGTGTGCATCCGAGTGACGAGGGCCGAAGATGAAGAGGGCGTGAAGGTAATAGTCAAGGTTGCTGGTGAAGAGTCAGCTAGGCAAGGGACAAGAACCGAGGGAGGAGGACTCCAAGGGCAAGCCGGGAAGTGGACTTCAAAGGCACACGTGAAGGGTGGCATGGAGGCAAGTCGAGGACTTGCATGCGCATCCGAGGGACAACAGCCGGTGGAAGAGGACTTCAAGGGGCAAGCAAAAGAAGTGGACCTGAAGGCACGCATGGTGGAGGGTCAAGAGAGTGAGTAGGAGTGCTATTGTAAGCTAGGCAGTCGACTGGGGGTTGTCCAGTCGACTGCCGGAACTCACAGTAGGTTCTGGACCCTGGACCAGTCGACTGCCATTTTGGCAGTCGACTGGTAAGTCACCAGAATTCAAACGTTGGGATGTCAACGGTCGAATCTGAGTAGTGGCAGTCGACTGCCCTGGGACCAGTCGACTACCAGCGGGTTTTCCAGCCCGAGTTCTATTTAAAGAGGACTCAGTTAGGGCTGGGTTTCTTGACGAAACTCGCTTGGGTAAAGTGAGTTAGTAGTCTCTTGTGCCCAGAAAGTGTCCAAGGTGTTGTGGCGAGGTTTCTCCACCCACAAGGAGCAACGAGGGCTAGTCGGAGGTTATCCGGGGAGTGATCCACCGATGGATTCTTGGATTAGTCACCCGACCGAGGTGGATACCAAGTAAAATCGGTTTGTTAGCGTTGTTTGCTCTTTTTATTATTGTTTCCGCTGTGCAACTAACAACGTAGGTACAAGAACGAATCGGAAATCGCTATTCACCCCCTCTAGCGGACATAATCGATCTTACAATCTCACCTCCAGCTAATACTAGGTTGTTCAAGTTTTAAGTAACTCTTTAGTCCTTAAACTAATCAATCCTAATTCTAAGCATAAAAAAATAAAATAAAAAGCAACACACAATTAAAGCAAACAATTATCTAAGTAAGGTCACAATTGGAGTAATACTCCGGATTTTCGAAATCAGCAAGATTATGAATTAAATTTTCTAGCATATTGACTTTATGTTTTAGAGTTTCATTTTCTTGTTTCAATTTTCTAAAATTTGCCTTAACTAATTTACATGAATCAATCACATTATTCAAGGTAAATACTGGATTTTCAAATATTGTAAATTTACCTTTGTCGATTGTTTGTCCGGCATTCTTGAGAGGTCTTTTTATTGTAGACGGTGAAGACCAACTCTTATGAGTGGGACACTGGTCTTGGTAATGCCCTCTCTCCCTGCATTTATAACATATTATATGACTGTTAGATTTTAAATCTACAATGTTACCTTTTGATTTCTTTTTGGAGGTCTCCCCCTTGATTTTAGCCATCTTTCTTTTGTTTGATTGTTTCTTCAGCATTTTGTAGTGGTCGCAAGCCAACCAGACCAGTTTCCGACGATCCCCTTCTTTGTCGTAAGATTCTGAGTCTGAGTCAGACTCAGGTACTAGTTGAGGCCTCTTTTGCAGTTCTCTTGGAGTTTTCCCTGCAATGAAAACTATACCTTCCTCGACCATTGCAGTATCAGCTTGATTATTTAACCTTAATTCAGAAAATGATTCAAAATTAGTTACCGATTTTGTCTTGGAAAACTCGTCTTCTGACTCTGGTTCGGTTTCGACGTCGGGTGTCGAGTCTGTCTCAGCTACATGTGCTTGAGTCGAGAATGCAAAATAACTTCCCTGATCTTCTTCTTCATCGTCCGAATCCTTCGATGAGTCAGACATCGCACCTTCTAAGATCTCAATATCGGAGCTCTCTTCGTGTAGGTTGATTAGCTTCTCCCACATCTCTTTGGCACAGTTGAAGGATCCGACCCGCTTCAATTCTTCTTTGGTCAGGCCGCATTGTAAGATTACTATTGCCTTAGCATCAGTCTCGATCTTCCTCAGAGTTGGTTCGTGCAATTTGTCCCAGGCGATTGTTGTTCCATCTTATGTGGGGAGTGTGAACCCCGTTTTGATTATCAACCATAAATCCAGATTGGCCTTCAGGTGGGATACCATTAGACTTTTCCAAGATCTGAAATCCTCGCCAGAGAATAGGGGTGGACGAGCACTATTCCATTCTTGATTGGTCATTGAATATAAACCTCGTACACAAAAGAAATAACAAAAATGTACCAAGACTTGGTCTTGGATTAGTAGTGCGGTAAAAAAATATTAATAATGGAAAAAGATTGAGTGGTGTTGCACCAACCTTGATTAACGAGAAAATTCGAGATAAAGAAAAAAAATTTAAAATTCGTAAATCCAAAAAAATTCTCAAACTAGTGGTTGCACCAAGTTTGAGCCACCCACTCTGATACCACTTGTTGGATCGGAGTAAATCGATAGAGGGGGGGTGAATATCGATCGTAAAATTTTTGGATGATTAAGAGAAATTACGCAGTGGAAAACACAAAAACAATCGCTAACAATCTTTCTTTTTACTTGGTTCGGAGTCACATTTAGCTCCTACTCAAAGGCCCACGGTCCTTGACCGTTTACGATGGGTAATTCTATATTCGTAAAATATTTACAAGTTGGAGTAGAAAATATAGAATTGAAAATAAAATTACAACACTTTATGAAAATAAACTTTTACCGACGACCGGAGTGGTTGGAAGTTCGGAGCAGTGGGTCGTCGTCAACGCCTGAATCGCGAGTGTGGAGTGTGTTGGAGCGTAGCGCTTGAACGAAAGTGTTGAGAGCGAAATGTTCAAGTTGTTTTGAAGCCTTGGGGGTGAACCCCTATTTATACTGATCGCTGGGGCGCCTGTGTTGAAGGGGGCGCCTGACACGTGGCCTCTTCTGTGAGAACTCCAATCCGCAGACTCGGCCAGCGCTTATCCCTTCAACTGGGGCGCCTGAGCTAACTGGGGCGCTTGTGTTAACACAGGCGCCTAGCTTGACTTGGTCCAAAGGCTTTCGTGGCAGTTTGCTTCGATGGCTTCGTTTGGCCTCGCACTGGGGCACCTGTATCCACACAGGCGCCTAACCCAGTGAGGCGCCTCCTTCCAATGAGGTGCCTGAGCTGCAGAAACACCGTCCCTTCGTTTCCTGCAACCAGGGATACTTCCAAACACAAGAAGCAAATATACATGATATATTAAACATTATTTACAGCCTTAGCTGTCTTGGTTCTGACTTTGGGTCTCCCAAATGGAACCCTAGGTCGAACCGACGCCTAATGTTCCCTCTACGGGGAACACGTCCTCACCTACTCTCTCGGGAGAATTTATCTGTTTGCTAACTGACTCCACCGGTTGGACTTTTGCCCAATCCCCCGGATCAGGTCTTAGTGCCCAGCTTTACTCACCAGGTCTTCATGTAAGATGTGTATACTGAAAGACATGACTTTTATTATATGAACATCTTTATTATGAAAAGAGAATCACGACCACACTAGGTGTTTGTTTATATTAGTATATACACGAAGTCCACTTACTTTGCATTGTAGATAACATGGTGTGTGGTGTCACACGGAAGATCATGTTATCAGTTCCTTGCTTAGTATAAATAAGAGGACCCACAACCGAGATGGAATTGGATAACCCATTGGGATGGTTGTAGTGTAGTTAGGTGTGGTTGGTCTTGACCATAGAACTATACTAGTGTACTATGAGTACATTGAGTAGGACCAAAACCCGAGGTTATCCGATTTGTACTGACTAGATTATTGGATAGGACCTCAGTTGATATTATGGAGGACGATCCCTTAATCCCGAAATAATATCGGGCATATATTATTAATTATTATTTTTTTAATTTATCAATGGGCGAGATCTATTCTGTTAGATCGATAGACCCGATAAGTTGGGAGATAATATTAATAATATGATATGCCGATGATTATTGATAGAATCCGTGTCCTAGTGAGTCAGGATGATGATGCCCCCTTGATGAGCTCAAAAGGTTCATCGTGCTAAACCCTGCAGGTGGATTTGATCCGGCACATTGATAAGGTTGAGTGGTACTAATCAAGGATCCAGAAGTTAATTAATTTAAATTATTTGTAATTTAATTAATTAACGGGCATGTGAGATCTTAAACACGGGGGGGGGGGGGGGGGGTGGACAACTCGTAATATGTGGAGCTCGTATGAAATATGGGGGTTGGTGAGGAAGGTCAATTAAGATCCTTTAGTGGAATGGATCTTAATTAATGGATCGGGTTTAGATCCATTAGTGGCCAAGAACTAACTCCTCCTCTTGGTCCCTACCTTAGCCCTATAAATATCCTATGAGATCAAGAAACCAAGGGTTAATTAATCAATCCAAGGGCCAACACCAAAAGCCTCTCATTTTCTCTCCTTCTCTCCTAGGGTTCGGCAGCACACCAAGAAGAGATGAGAATTGTCTCCTCGGTTCTTCTTCCTCCTTCAACCAAACTTCGGCTGGGGATCATAGAGATAAGGGAGAGAGGTTCTCTTCCTTTTGTGGTGCTCGGTGAAGGAGAAGGAGGCGCCGACGGCAAGGAAGAGGTGGCACAACCACCTCTTGTGGCGACGGCGCAAGGTTGAGGGAGAGAGGGCTGTTCGGCTAGCTTGGGTAAGGAAGAAGGTTTTCTCCTTCCTTCTTCTTCTTCGTCATCTTCCTCTCGAGGTGCACCACTGGTCTGGAGGGCTTGGAGTTGGCTCCGGCGGTCGGCGGCCCAAAGGGAGAGGGAAGAGGCCGATGGCGCAAAACACTAGTGGCTAGGGTTTTGGTCGGCTGTGAGAAAGGGATTGGTTGGAGCTCTTGGTGATCTCGGATCATGATAGATCATCGCCCACACGACGACCGCGAAGGAGGGACAAAAGGTAGAAGACCGCGAGGTGATCGGAAAGGTATAACTTTCCATACGCTCCTTTGTATTTCCTTATGTTGATTTTGTGCCATGATCATATGCGTCGTCTTTTTATGTTTGAGAATTTACTATTTTGATCTCAAAATATGTTGAATAAATTCTTAACTGGATCCTGACCATAAACATAAAAGCCGGCGATCAACTAGTTGCCTTTTCCACGGTTGAACGATCGAGCAAATACATGGCCAATTTTGGTAATTGGCTAAGTTGTAATTTGGATCGTTCGATACGGCACGACGGTCGATGGGAGATGGGTCTCCACTCGGATTAATATTTTAATCCGTAAACGTGGAGAGGTCTCTTAGATCGACTAGGTATTTGCTATGAAACCCGCCAAGCCATACCCTACAATTAGTATCAGAGATGAGGTTTCCGGCTTTGTGTTTAGGATTGGTTAATTTTGCAATTTTCATACATTTTATTTTGATGATGCGTGGATGTGCGTAGGCTAACTTTGTGTTGCAGGTACGGGATTCCAACTTCATGGCCAAAATATTTGTTGTGTGATTGTTTTGTAATTTTTGTAATTAATTAATCCTCGGGGTTGACGAGGCTAGGTATTTAATTTTTGTAATTAAATACGGCACATGTTTAGCCGAGTTTTTTATTTACAGTTAATCTAGATATCATGTACACTCCTTCATGGAGTATAGGATCAATGATGTAAATAATTAGCTTTTCATTTCGACTCGGAGATCCCTCAAGGTAGCATGCGCAGAAGGAAGGGAGGAGCGGATGAAGTGACGACACGACTGGAGGCACATGAGAAACCAAGGGGCCATGAAATTTGGAAAATCTAGGATTTTTCATTATTTTATTTTCATGTTATTGGTTGTGTGATTGTGCTAAGAAAATTCCTCGAGATAAATTACTAAGTGGGAGAGGGACCCTAAGGGTCCCACGGCTTCCATTATAATTCGATAAGTGATGCGAACAAGTCTGCACGTCGGCTCTGAGTGCCTTCCTCCCCATCGGATGGACTTGTTCTGTGGATCACTGGGTCGAAAAAGACTATAGAAAATTATTGAAGAGCGTGTGGACTTCCCCATCAGAAGGCACATAATCGGAAATAATTTTCTTAGTATCATGTAATGGTGCACATTTAGATACGAATAATAGTATCCTCCCCATCGGAGTCACTGCTATTATTTTGCAGAGCCGAAGGAAGCCAACTATTGATCTTACTTGTCAAAAAGTTAGGTTGACAAGATAGTAAGATCGATAGGTAAAACCTCCTCTTACGAATGTAGGGATTCGTATACGTCTACACCATCGTGGCATACGAATTTCTCGGTATAGGGGTGTTGGTTGATCTCGACAATTAATTGTTTTGAGGAATCAATTTATTTTCGATTTCTAAAGTAGTGTATGTTGTGATTCTCAAGTTTTTCATAATGGCCTTTACTCCACTAGCTACAATTCTTTAGGACAATATGTTGATGTAGTCTGACCCTGATTGTTGTTTTGGTGTTGACACCGATTTTAGTTTAGGTTGATGATTATGACTATGATTAAGTCCTGATCGGGGATTAGGCACGGTGTTGAAAAAAGTCCTAACCTGGAGGGTTAGGTGTGAGAAAATCCTAGCTTGGAGGGCTAGGTGTGAAATGTCCTAACCTGGAGAGTTAGGTGTGAGAAAATCCTAGCTTGGAGGGCTAGGTGTGAAAGTCCTAACCTGGAGAGTTAGGTGTGGAAAAATCCTAGCTTGGAGGGCTAGGTGTGGAAAAGTCCTAACCTGGAGGGTTAGGTGTGGAAAATCCTAGCTTGGAGGGCTAGGTGTGAAAAGTCCTAACCTGGAGGGTAGGTGTGAAAAAGTCCTGGCTTGGAGGGTCAGGTCCTAGCTTGGAGGGGCTAGGTTGATGAAATCCCGGCTTGGAGGGCCAGGTCCTATCTTGGAGGGCTAGGTTGGATGAAATCCTGGCTTAGAGGGTCAGGTCCTAGCTTGGAGGGCTAGGTTGGATGAAATCCTAGCTTGGAGGGCTAGGTTGGAGTCCCTGCATCAGTCTGGTGACCGATCAGGAAAGTTGGCATGGTGCTCCTTCGTGGATCGGTCTGGTGACCGATCCAGAGATGACTGATCGGACTGGTGACCGATCAGGGAGCACCCAGTGAGTTTGGGAACCTGCTGCTCGGCTCCTGATCGGTCTGGTGACCGATCAGGGAGCATGCAGTTCGCTCACTACTCTGCTCCTGATCGGTCTGGTGACCGATCAGGGAGCATGCAGTGGGTTTTGGTTCCCCTTACTGCTTGGCTCCTGATCGGTCTGGTGACCGATCTGGAACACTGTTCGGATCGTTCTGGTGAACGATCAAGCGTCGCGAGTTTCTCACTATGACCGATCAGGACAGAGCCTGATCGGTTCTGAGCATGCCCTGATCAATCTGGTGACCGATCAGGAGGGTTGGACTGCGAAGCTAAGAAATCATGCTACAAAGGGGTGGATCGGATTGGTGACCGATCCACAACCTGGGATCGGTCTGGTGATCGGTCCCAGAGAAATCGCGATTTCTGATTGAGCGTTGGGGACTGATCAGGATGGAGCTGATCGGTCTGAACCCACCCTGATCAGTCTGGTGACCGATCAGGAGGCTCTTTGATCTGTCCGGTGACCTATCACTTTAATTCAAAATGCACTGTCAGACGCTCTGATCGCGTCTGAACACATCTGATATCTCTGCGCTTAATCTCTGATACTTGATTCACTGCTGATTTGCTGTGCTAATGCTCTGATTAAGTATGCAGGTGACAGGGATGGATTCAAACACTCAAGGAGAGTCAATGGAGGTCTTTCCTTGGAGCAGGGTTGTCCATTTGCCATCTCAGGTTGCAACGGACGCTGGCGCTGGCTGGAGCTGCTGATTGGGGTTGGTCTGAGGGAAGCTCAGGGAGTCCAGGAGAGCTCAGTAGTAGCTGGCTGTTGCAGGTGAGCAGCTGGAGGCTGCAGTGAGGTGGTGACCTGGTGATCGGTGAGCTGAGACTTAAGGGCTTTTGTGGCGAACAAGTCTCAACAACGTTACAGCTTGTGTTCTTGCGACATCTTGTGCTTTTGCTCTTGCGACAACTCTGTTCCATCATCTTGAGCAAGTGACTGTGATCTCTGAAGCAACCTCTGTTACTTGAGCATTTGGAAGAAGAACCAGGAAGCTTGGCGAGTCCATCAGCGAGAAGACACGAAGAAGGGAGTTCTTGCATGAGATCTGCGTTGGGTGGAGCTCGGTGAGAAGATTGCTTGGGTTCTTGTTGTCCTAAGTGCTCTGTAAGATCCTTCTTGTGTTTCATTGTGCTTAAAACTTTATCTCTGTTGAAACGCTGTGGAGAGGTTACTCCACCAAGAAGGAGGTTGCATTTTATCCGGATTTTCCGGGGCTTGATCTGCCGACATCAAGGGATCGCCCACCTTAAGGGCACGCCAAGGAGTAGGGGCAAGTTATCCCCAAACCTTGTAAATCCTCTTGTTAGCGTTCTTGTGTTTGTTCTTAGCTTAGGGTTTAAATTCTGTTATACTCTGTTTTTATTTGCTTCCGCTGTGCTACTAAACGGTTAAGTGCAGAAAATTTGCAAAGTGTTAAAGTTTCGGTGTCTGGCTACATTCACCCCCCCCCTCTCTAGCCATCCAAGTTCCAACACAATAAACTTACTGGACCAAATTACATTGACTGGAAGAGGAACCTTGACATTGTCCCACTGCTGAGGAGTACAAATTTGTACTCTTCAAAGATTGTCCGGAAAAGCCTAGAAAAGACTCTGGTGAAGAGTTGAGGGAGCGTTATAAGAAGTGGAAAAAGGTAGATGAGATGACGCGGTGTTACATTCTGGCATCTATGTCGAATGTGCTGCAACATGAGCATTAGGCGCATTAGGCCATGCCCACTGCTAGTGACATGATGTTGAACCACAAAGACCTCTTCGGACACCAAGGTTGAGCTGCTAGGCAAAATGCGATGATGAGTCTGATGTCAACCACTATGGTTAAAGGGACACCCGTGAGGGATCATGTCCTAAAGATGATGGCTCACCTTAATCAGATTGAGGTACTAGGAGCAGAAATCGACAGGGAATCCCAGGTCAATATTATACTCCAGTCTCTGCCAAGGAGTTTGGAACAGTTCAGGCTCAACTATAATATGAACAAAAGGAATTATACGTTGGGTGAATTGTTAGGAGAACTCCAGGCGGCAGAGACTCTCTTTCATCAGAACTCACAGGCCTTAGTAACTCAAATGGTTTCTTCTTCTGAGCCGAAAGGCAAGAAGAAGAAGAAACGAGGAGGGTTCAAGAAGGCAGGAGCATCGCAAGGATCCCGGACTAACGTGAAGAAGCTGAAAGGCAAGTGCTTCACGTGCAAGCAAACTGGGCACTGGAAGGCGGACTGTCCCCATCGTCAACGCAAAGGTATTTCGTCCTTAGTCGTTGAAACATGCTTAGCGATGCTATCTACCAGTACCTGGTGTGTAGATACAGGAGCCACTGACCAAGTCTGCAATACTCTGCAGGTGTTCTAGGAAATCTGACGGCTAGCGGATGAAGAGATCGTGGTCTACATGGGCGATGCTACTAGAGTAGCAGCAGTTGCAGTGGGAGTCTTTTATTTATCTTTTGAGAGAAATAAAGTATTAGTTCTGAGAGATTGCCTTTATGTACCTTCATTTAGAAAGAATTTAATTTCAGTTTCTAAGTTGTTTAAGGATGGATATTCTATTACTTTTGATAATAAAGTTGTTATTAAGAGAAACAGAGAGATTATCTGTTGGGGTACGTTGATCGGCAATCTATAAACTCTGGAACCAAAACCTCCCACGATGCACACTGAACTAAATAGCTCATCATTTAACTCAAATAAGAGAAAAGAGCCTTCTAAGATGAATCAGACATATCTTTGGCACATTAGGCTTGGTCATATTAGCCTTAGTAGGATTCAAAGGTTGATAGCCGATGGGCCCCTGGGTTCATTGGTGGTGGAGGATCTCCCGATCTGTGAGTCTTGCTTGGAAGGTAAGATGACCAAGAGGTCTTTCAAGGATAAGGGGTACAGGGCCAAAGATGTGCTAGAATTGATTCATTTTGATTTGTGCGACCCTATGTCAATTCAGGCTAGAGGTGGCTTTGAATATTTCGTCACCTTTATTGACGATTATTCAAGATATGGGTACATTTACCTGATGCACCACAAGTCTGAATGCTTTGATAAGTTCAAAGAATTCAAGGCTTATGTGGAGAAATATCGAGGTAAGAGTATCAAGACACTACGATCAGATCGTGGTGGCGAGTACCTCTTTGGAGAGTTTAGGAGCTACCTATCAGAAGCTGGGATTCAGTCCCAGCTAACTGCACCCGGCACACCCCAGCAAAATGGAGTTGCAGAAAGAAGGAATAGGACTCTTATGGGAATGGTTAGGTCAATGATGAGCTATTCAGACTTACCTAATTCGTTCTGGGGATATGCTCTGGAAACGAAAGTGTACATACTAAACTTGGTTCCATCTAAGTCAGTCCCTCATACACCCACAGAACTGTGGACTGGGCGCAAGCCCAGTCTAGGACATGTTCAGATTTGGGGTAGTCCAGCACATGTGCTGAAGGGAGATACTGATAAGTTGGAATCTCGTACGGAGGTACGTCTGTTCGTAGGCTATGCTAGAGGAACGAAGGGTGGTCTATTCTATAGTCCTAAGGATCAGAAGGTAATTGCTAGCATAAATGCCAGATTCTTCAAAGAGGACTATGTGATGAGCCACAAGCCAAAAGTAGACTAGTGCTTGAAGAGTTAAGGGGGGACGTTCCGACCTTAGGACCAATTGTACAACAGGACACACCACAAGTCACTACACCGCGTGTCACTGAGGATACACAGGTAGTACCTCATCGCAGTGGGAGGGTTATAAGACATCTTGAAAGGTTCATGTTTTGGGAGAGTCTTCGGACATGGTCTCTGGTAAACATGAACCGAATCCCTGGACCTATGACGAGGCCCTACAAGACAAGGATGCTGATTCTTGGCAATGGGCAATGAACTTAGAGATAGAATCGATGGATTCTAACCATGTTTGGGAGCAAGTAGAACCACCCAATGGTGTAAAAGTCATTGGATGCAAGTGGATCTACAAGAGAAAGAGAGGATCAGACGAGAAGGTTGAGACCTTCAAAGCAAGGCTTGTTGCGAAAGGGTACACTCAGAAAGAGGGGATCGATTATGAGGAGACCTTTTCGCCGGTAGCCATGCTCAAGTTGATACGGATTCTCTTATCCATAGAAGCTCATATGGATTATGAGGTATGGTAGATGGATGTCAAGACAGCCTTCCTTAACGGGAGTCTTGAGGAGACCATCTACATGTAGCAACCAGAAGGTTTTATTGCAAAGGGCAAAGAGCTTCTAGTGTGCAAGCTTAATCGATCCATCTATGGATTGAAGCAAGCTTCAAGGTCTTGGAACATCCACTTTGATGAATAATCCAATCATATGGATTTACTCAAAGCCCGGATGAGTCATGTGTGTATAAAAGATGTGACGGAAACGTAGTGGTGATTCTTGTAATTTACGTAGATGACATTTTGTTAATTGGCAACAATGACAAAGTGTTATCAGACCTAAGGGTCTGGCTATCATAGCAGTTTGATATGAAGGACTTAGGAGAAGCGGGACACATCCTTGGGATCAAGGTCATAAGGGATCGCCAGAAAAGGATGTTGTGCTTATCCCAAGCTTCATATGTTGACACAGTCTTGTCTCATTTTAGCTTGGAAAACTCCAAGAAGGGTTTCCTACCCTTCAGGCATGGAGTTCCTCTATCCAAGGAGATGTGTCCTAAAACATCAAAGGAGATAGAGGAAATGAAGGTGGTTCCTTATGCTTCGGCAGTAGGAAGCCTCATGTATGCTATGTTGTACACGAGACCTGATATCTGTGTTGCCGTGGTCATGGTTAGCAGATATCAGAGTAACCCTGGACAGGGACATTGGACAGTGGTAAAGCATATATTGAAATACCTGAGACGGACTAGGGATTATATGCTGGTTTACCGGACAGACCAATTAGTCCCTGTGGGTTATACAGACTCAGATTTCCAGTCAGATAGGGACAAGAGTAAGTCTACCTCAGGGTTTGTGTTTACTTTAGGAGGTGGAGCCATTGTCTAGAGGAGTGTCAAGCAGAAGTGCGTGGCGGACTCCACCATGGAAGCTGAGTATGTGGCAGCCTAGGAGACGGCCAAGGAAGTTGTATGGCTCAGAAACTTCATCATGGACTTGGATGTGATTCCTGGTTTGCCTAGATCTATCACAATCTTTTGTGACAACAGTGGTGCAGTTGCAATCTCGAAGGAACCACGAGCCCATAAGGCGAGTAAACACATAGAGCGCAAGTACCATCTGATACGAGAAATTGTAAAGTGAGGAGAAGTGGTTGTCGCCAAGATTGCATCAGAGGACAACTTGACATATCCTTTCACTAAGGCTCTTCCATCTAGGGCTTTTGACAGACATGTGGAGGATATGGGAGTCAGATGTATTGCAGTGGGAGAACAACAGTGTCTTTAAGTATAAGTGGGAGATTGTAAGATGTGTATACTGAAAGACATGACTTTTATTATATGAACAACTTTATTATGAAAAGAGAATCATGACTACACTAGGTGTTTGTTTATATTAGTACATACACGAAGTCCACTTACTTTGCATTGTAGATAATATGGTGTGTGGTGTCACATGGAAGATCGTGTTATCAGTTCCTTGCTTAGTATAAATAAGAGGTCCACAACCGAGATGGAATTGGACAACCCATCGGGTGGTTGTAGTGTAGTTAGGTGTGGTTGGTCTTGACCATAGAACTACACTAGTGTATTATGAGTACATTGAGCAGGACCAAAATCCGAGGTTATCCGATTTGTACTGACTAGATTATTGGATAGGACCTCAGTTGATATTATGGAGGACGATCCCTTAATCCTGAAATAATATCGGGCATATATTATTAATTATTAATTCTTTAATTTATCAATTGGCGAGATATATTCTGTTAGATCAATAGACTCGATAAGTTGGGAGATAATATTAATAATATGATGTGCCGATAATTATTGACGAAATCCGTGTCCTGGTGAGTCAGGATGATGATGCCCCCTTGATGAGCTCAAAAGGTTTATCGTGCTAAATCCTGCTGGTGGATTTGATCCGACACGTTGATAAGGTTGAGTGGTACTAATCAAGGATCCAGAAGTTAATTAATTTAAATTGTTAGTAATTTAATTAATTAACGGCATGTGAGATCTTAAACATGGGGGGATGGATGACTCGTAATATGTGAAGCCCATATGAAAATATGGTGGTTGGTGAGGAAGTTCAATTAAGATCCTTTAGTGGAATGGATCTTAATGGATCTTAATTAATGGATCGGGTTTAGATCCATTAGTGGGCCAAGAACCAACTCCTCCTCTTGGTCCCTACCAATTCCCTATAAATACCCTATGAGATTAAGAAACCAAAGGCTAATTAATCAATCCAAGAGCCAACACCAAAAGCCTCTCCATTTCTCTCCTTCTCTCCTAGGGTTCGGCGGCGCACCAAGAAGAGAGGAGAATTGTCTCCTCGATTCTTATTCCTCCTTCCACCAAACTTCGGCTGGGGATCACAGAGATAAGGGAGAGAGGTTCTCTTCCTTTTGTGGTGATCGGTGAAGGATAAGGAGGTACCGGAGGCAAGGAAGAGGCGGCGGCGCAACCACCTCATACGGCGGCGGCGCAAGGTTGAGGGAGAGAGGGATGTTCGGCTAGCTTGGGTAAGGAAGAAGGTTCTCTTCTTCCTTCTTCTTCTTCTTCTTCATTTTCCTCTCGAGGTGCGCCACTGGTCCTGAGGGCTTGGAGTTGGCTCCGGCGGTCGGCGGCGCAAAGGGAGAGGGAAGAGGCTGGCGGTGCAAAACCCTAGTGGCTAGGGTTTTGGTTGGCTATGAGAAAGGGATTGGTTGGAGCTCTTGGTGATCTCGGATCGCGGTAGATCATCGCCCACACGACGTCCGCGAAGGGAGGGACATAAGATAGAAGACCGCGAGGTGATCGGAAAGGTATAACTTTCCATACGCTCCTTTGTATTTTCTTATGTTGATTTTGTGCCATGATCGTATGCGTCGTCATTTTATGTTTGAGAATTTATTATTTTGATCTCAAAATATGTTTAATAAATTCTTACTGGACCCTGACCATAAACACAAAAGCCGACGATCAAATACAAGGTCGAACGGTCGAGCAAATTATAAGGCCAATTTTGGTAATTGGCTAAGTTGTAATTTGGATTGTTCGATACGGCACGAGACAGTCGATGGGAGATGGGTCTCCACTCGGATTAATTTTTTAATCCATAGATGTGGAGAGGTCTCTCGGATCGACTAGGTATTTGCTATGGAAACCCGCTAAGTCATACCCTACACTTCGGTGCCCAGCCCTCGGCCAGGACTTAGTGCCCAGCTTTACTCACCAGATCATCGGTGCCTAGCCCTCGGCCAGGACTTAGTGCCCAGCTTTACTCACCAGGTCTTAGTGCCCAACCTTACGTCAGGACTTAGTTGCCCAGCCCGCGGCCAGGACTTAGTGCCCAATTCATAGAACCAGGACATAGTGCCTAGTCTACCTAGGACTTTTCCTGCATACTTGATCAACCTTGTTAGATCACAAAACACCTTAACTTCTGAACCCTTTGCCATTATCGAAACACAGGTTTGACTTTGGTGCTTCCGGCACCTACACAGAAGACTTGGCCGAGCGAGGACAACGGACAGAAGTAAAGATGGGTTGAGGTAAGGACGTATTGAGATCCAGGAGCTTTGGAGGCTAAGCAAAAGTCCAATCGGAGATGCCGGTTGGCAAAAGGTAACTTATTCAGAGTGGAGTAGGTGAGGATGCGTTCCCCAGAAATGGGAACAGTAGACGTCGGTCCAACCTAGGATTTCATTTGAAATCCAAAGTCAGGATTAGACAGGTCTAGTTGTCAAATATTCATGCATTCTATATATACTATTATTTTTTTGGAAAATTCCTTATTGTAGGCTAAGTATAGCAGCTGGTCGCATTGGGGGCGCCTGAGTTCTCTCAGGCGCTCGAGAAGCCAGGCGCCCAAGAGGTCTCGAGTGCCCTAGGTGGTTTTGCTCAACGTTGGCAAAGCTGAGTTGGCGGCTGCTTCTTGGATGCACCACATCAGCACTCAGGTGCCCGAGAGGGGATAAAATTTGGTCGAGTCAGTGGATGACGACGTGGCCAAATTAGCGACGTGGAGGCGCCCCTATGCTCACTTGGGCACTGAGTGCCAATATAAAATGGGTTTCGCCACCTCAGTCTCAGATATCAATTAAAACATTTAGAATCACTACGATTAAGTTTCCTTGCTCAAGTTCACTATGATAAAATAGTCCAAGATCAACGATACACTACTTCAATGACGAAATGACTTCTTCTTCTTTAAGCAAGTGTTGTTGGTATAAGATTCATTTTTTGTACTTAAACCTTCAGACTTTGTAACTCATTTTACATATTATAGAATTACCCAACGAAAATGATCAAGGATCATGGGCCTTGGAGTAGGAGTCGTCACAGACTCTGAACCATGTAAAAACAAAGCTTGTTAGTGTTGATTTAACTTGTTCGTTTTATTATTCCGCTGCATTTACTCACATTTTAATCTGAAAAATTTTGTATCGACGTTCACCCCCCCCCCCCCCCCCCGTGCTTTTATTGATCACATCGATCCAACATAGAGGAATTTTGTAGTGCCTCTAAATCATAATCAAAGTCATCTTCATTTTTACAATCCATTTCCTCTGACATCGACTTTGATTGGGTCTCCAAATTAGGACTTGATGCATCAATTTGTTGTAGGGCCTGTTGAAGAATGACCCCTCATTGCACCATAAGATCTTCCAATTCTTGTTCCACAGTGTCCATCTGCCTAGGAGTTGATGTTTCATTAACATGGAAATCCTCCTAGGAAGACATCTTAATTTGTTGAGATCCATGTGGTCCATCATGTTGGTGCTGGAAGCACCTGATCGAACTTTGTTTTGATATTGGCCAAGGGTTCAAAGGTAAGTATTGTTTGTGATCTAATGTATTATCTTGAGTGCATAAGAAAGTTCTAGTTTACCTATGCACTATGTCTTGCTCGAGGGCTGGGCAAAGAAGACCTATTTTAGAAGACTGGGCACTAAGTCCTGGTCGAGGGCTGAGCAATGAAGACCAAACCGAGGGTTATGAACGAAGACCTAGTGAGTGAAGATGACACGTGCTTATCCGTAGACTTGGCCAAACATTATTCCTGGTCTTAGACGCCTGGGAGTGCTGAGGTGCCTGATGGCTCACGGGCGCCTGAGAAGCTGACATGGCGAGCTTACCAGCTTAGCTTCTCTATCCGATGGAAAACCCCTTCTAGGGCATTTGATAGCTATCAGGCGCCTGAGTTCTCGGGCGGCTAAACCCTTTCAGGCGCCTGGGATAGTAGCAACTGGTTCCTTTCAGTCCTACAACCAGGGTTAGTCCAAGACAATATAATGTCAAAATAAATGCCTAAATAATAGCCATCGTGCTACTAGTGGGGCTTCCATCGAAGAGTGAAGAATTATCGCTGGTTGAAGCATTTAGTGGTGGCGTTAGGCCCCAAGCCGATGAGGCACAGCTCGCGGAAGAGTCGTAGGGTGGACTAAGCACCAGCGAGGCACCTCCAGTATGAGTAACCGACAATCATGACGTTGTAAGAGATGAGATTACGTGCAGAAATTGTATCGAATAAGGTAAGAAGCTGGTATAGAAGGCTCTTGTTGTCTAGAAGGGTTTAGTGGTTCTTTTTCAAGATTTCCGGCGAGTTTTTTGTTTTTCCGGCGACAACCGGCCAGCTCCGGCCATCTTCTCCGGAGGAGGCAAGCCACTGCTGCCCCTCAAGGATTTGACATGTGGCTGGTGGGTCTTGGGCGGCATTCCACTAAGTGGAAAGAGAGTTGCATGCAAAGTAAGGAGGTGTGCTCTCAGTGGGAGACATGGGCGGCTACCTCTGTGTCATTGGCTATGGAGGGTGGCTGTCCCTTTGCTCAAGGTACAGCTGGTTAGCAAGCTGACATGGCCCTGAAGAGGAGGAATATGAAGGGTTTTTTCTGGTCAAAAGTCTTCCAGGGAGGTGGCAAGTCAGGATGATGTGGCATGGCAGCTATCCAATGGGAGTCAGGAAGTGGTACACATGGAGGATGGCGTGGACGTGGCTCCAACATAGAATGTGGACGTGGACGTGGCTCCTACTCAGAATGACCAAGAACAGGAGGATGCAATCCCCCCTCACACAGGAAATGAGGATGGAGCAAGGCAAGGCTTGCAAGAGGAAGAATCAAATGAGGGAGCTACTGCCGGAAATGTTGTCGGAGCTACTGCTGGCACCACTCAGAGGAGGACATGGGCAAGCCTTTTCAAGGACAACAGGAAGACTAAGCCGGCTGTGATGTTAGATCAATATTAGGCCAAAAGAGAAAGGTTAGTTTTTGGATAAGAAGATACTGATGAAATGGAAGAAACAATGGGTTTTTGTCTTGTTGGTTGCTTTATGGGGCAGCACCCTTGAAGAGATGGAATTAGAATGATTGCAAATCGTTGGAAGGTTCCCTACAAGTTATGCTAGGATGTATACTAAAAGTCTTGCCTTTTCTGTATAGTCATCCACATTTTGAAAGAGAATCACAATAACACTAATGCGTATTTATATTAGTATATGCATAAAAGTCCAATACTTTTCATTATAGATAACATGGTGTGTGGTGACACACAGAAGATCATGTTATCAGTCCTTTGCCTAGTATAAGTAGAGGCTCACAACCGAGATGGATTTGGACAAACCATCGGGATGGTTGTAGTGTAATTAGGTGTGGTTTATCTTGATCGTAGAATTACACTAGTGTGCTTTGTGTGCATTGAGCAGGACCAAAACTAGAGGTCATCCAATTTGTACTGACTTAATAATTGGATTGGACCTTGGATTATTATGGAGTACAATCCCTAAATCCCGATATAATAGCGGGCACATATAGTTAATATTTATTTCTTTGATTTACCAATGAGCGAGATTTATTTTGCTAAATCGATAGACCCGGTAAGTTGAAAAATAATATTAATTATATGGTGTGGCGTTAATTATTGACGAAATTCGTGTCTTGATGAGTCAGGATGATAATGCCCCTTTGATGAGCTCATAAGGTTCATCATGTTAAACCCTGTAGGTGGATTTGATCCGATATGATGATAAGATTGAGTGGTACTAGTCAAGGAGCTAGAAGTTGATTAATTAAAATTGTCAGTAATTTAAATTAATCGATGGACATTCGATATCTTAAACACAGGGGGATAGATGACTGATAAGTACCATTTTTGTGATTATTTTAGATGTTAAAATCCATGTTTGACCTATGTTTTTATTGCTTATTTGTGATTTTACCCTAGGTTTTGGAACTTTATCTTATTTTGGACTTAATTGCAAAATTACATATTTTTGGATTATTTGGCCACTAATTTTCTGATATATTTTTGTAGGCATGAAAGGATCCTGGACCTAGGGCATATTGGGTTAAACCTGAGTCGGATGTGAACCGGATCGAATTATCAAGCCTACGATTAATCCGGGCCGTCCGATTCAAGAGCGGCTAGATCTGAGCCATCCGGGACGATCTGAAGCAATCCGAGATAGGGTTAGGGTTATCAAGCTCTATGATCAAGATCTGAAGGTTTCATCCCAATCAGAGCTAAATCAACCGTTGAATCAAGCAAGGAGGGCTCTAGAGCGTCCAATCACAGATAGAGTTGATCTGGACCATCCGTTGCACATCTGGAGGATCCGAGCTACCACAAGGCAGATCCTGACCCCAGATCATCATCATAAAAGTTTGGCTCAAATCAGATCAAGATCTACCGTTGGATTTCATCCGATCAATCTGGACCGTCCATTGATGGCTATTTAATCAAAAATCGCCGCAGCCTTCTCCTTTGTCGCGTCTCCGCCGCTGTTCATCGTTCTTCTTCATTTCTTCACTGTTCTTCAGCTAGTTTTTCAATCCAAGGGGCGTGACCCCTCAATTCCATCATCAACGCAAGAGTTAGGTTAGTATGGAGAGTCTCAGTGAGGTTTCCGATTGAAAAATTGCTCAATAGAGAAGCTGCGCGAGGTCTCGGCAGTTTCACTGTCCGATTTCATTGAACTCAGCTGTGATCCACTTCCATTGCATCCGAGCTGACCAGAGGGGTTCCCTGGAAGGTCTCGGTCACTCCCCAATCAAGATCGCAATCCACCACAGCAAGTTTGAAGGATTCGGAAGCTGATTTCAGTTTGAGCAGTGATATGATCAGATTCGGTAGCAGAGACATTTCCTGCTGATTTGTGGAGCTTGCGGGTCCGAGGTTCTCCCTTGATTGACGACCAAGGAGCTCTTGAATTGGAGAAGGGTTGAGGAGTAGCTTAGATAGTTTAATTTGGTTTATTAGCTGTAAATTTCATTTCTGCCACTGCTCTGTTTCGGTAATTAGATTCAGCTGTTTAGTTTTCGTTTGGAATGGTTTTTGCAGTAGTTAAGTTTCAATTTGGCAAGTAAATTAGCTAGTAAGTTAGTTTAGTGGACAATAGCTTCGAGTTTCAGCTTCTTTAATGTTTATTTGTTGCGTGCCACTTCCATTCGGGCGTATCAACCCTGTTTTCTCCATTTACAGCTTAGTTTCTAATTTCTTGCAGCTTCTTTCAATTTCAAACTGTGCCCAATTTAATTCCTGAGTTAGAGATACCTGTTAGTGTGCTAATGCACTTAGATTAGCATTTTCTGAATCGAACTTTCTTCCCTTAATCTTGTTCAGTATTTAGCGTGCCAATTTCAGGTTGAGTATCAACTCAAAATCTGTATTTCTGAATTCCTATTTTCTGCATCTCGGTTTCCAATTCTGCCACCCAATTTTAATTCCTACAATCCATCCATTATCTCTCGTGTATTAGTTTCTGAAATTGTGTATCAAGAGAGCATTATTTGCTGGGTTTCCCTCTTCATTCCATTTCTGAAATCTGAAATTCCATCAATAGCTGTAATTGTTTTCACAGCCACTGATCAGTTAACATTGAGCTTCAAGAACCTTGTATCAAGTTGTCCTATGCGTATCAAATGTCCACAGCTGATGTGTTAGAGTTTGTATCCAATTTGAGCTGAAATTCATTTATGCATTATAAACCTGATTGATGTGTATCAAAGCCTGCATTTTGCTTCTGAATTTCTGAAAGTTAACTGCAATTTCTGAAAAATTGCAATTTCTGCAGTTTGTGTGCCAAGTTGTCTGATTGTTCACTTATTCCTGATTTCCTCCATTCATTTACACATGGAACTTCTCTAATAGATATGTTTTTCAAACTGATTTGATCAGCAATCATTCCTACCCTGGATTCCAATTTTTGGCAAATCAGTTCATGCAATTTTGGTGGCAAGTTAACTCAAATTCTGCATGTTATACTAAGTAATTTCAGCATTGAAATGTATCAAGTTTAAACATACTTTTTAGTATGCTATTGAGCTTGAAAACAGATCGCTTTAACTCCAACTTGCATCTGAATTTCAAGTTTTAATTCTGCATTACATTTCTAGTTGAAGGCATTTGGAATCAAATGAGTTTCGGAATTGATTTGGTATTGGATTGTTTTTAGATTGCTTGAATTGTGCTTTATTGCTTAGCAATTGTTTTGCCTTGAATCAGATTTGCTCCCCAGATTAGGGTAAGTTGCAAATAAGCTCCAAAATGTTTGAGTCCTTTTGGTTGAATGATAACTTGCTATTACTTGTTCCGATCCATGGTTGAGTTTTCCTTTATTTTCATTGTGATTCCATTTCTAATTAGAACCCAAATCTTTATTTGAAACCCAAAATTCACAAACGACACCTAAATACAAGCGTGAATCAAACAACGTCAACTAGTCCCCGAGAAAAATACGACCTGTGGCCCCTATATTACATTTTCATACTTTTGATTGTAAAAGGGTTTCCAGCATTCCAGCAATTCCTTCATTTATATATTTAAATTTGATGAGCCCATACATTTCGTGACAATTTAATCTAGTATATTTGGGCTCGTCAAATTTTTGGCGCCGTTGCCGGGGAAGCAACTAGTTGATTTGTTTGATTTTTGCTT
>JAGFNQ010004776.1:77509-146304 GCA_024364735.1 Boesenbergia rotunda | reverse complement strand
GGATTCAAAGTTAAGGGTTATTTGTTATCTAACAATGCTGCTTGAGAGTGCAGGAAACCAAGTCCTAGCGAAGGGATGCTAGGCACCTGACGATGGGCTGTCAGGAAACCAAGTCCTGGCGAAGGGTTGCTGGGCGAAAACCAAGTCCTGGCGAAGGGCTGCTAGGCGAAAACCAAGTCCTGGCGAAGGGCTGCTAGGCGAAAACCAAGTCCTGGCGAAGGGCTGCTAGGCAAAAACCAAGACCTGGCGAAGGGCTGCCGGGCAAAAGTCCAACTGGAGGATCCGGTTGGCACCAGGTAAATTCTCCCGAGAGGAGTAGGTGAGGACGCGTTCCCCTTGAGGGAACATTAGGCGTCGGTTCGACCTAGGGCTCCATTTTGGAGACCAAAGTCAGAACCAAGACAGCTGAAGCTGTAGAAATTAAATTAAATATTTGTTTTATTGTGTTTTGGACTAACCCTGGAAGCAGGACCGAAGGAACGTGTGTCTGCAGCTCAGAATGCCTCAAAGGAAAGAGGCAACTGCTGACCAGGGCGCCCGGAGTGTCCCGGGCGCCCCCAAGGTGAACACAAAACACAAAGAAAGCAAATGAACCTCGACAGTACATTCTGAGGGCGCCCCCGCTGTCCCGGGCGCCCCCATGGCAAACCAACTGAAGAGTTAAACTGCTGCCACGTCTGCACTGCGCACCCAGGGCCCCCGCTGTCCCGGGCGCCCCCAGCGCACAGGGCGCCCCCAGCCTTACCGAGGAGAGCTCAGCGCTGCAGATAAGGTTTGACCGGTCAACCAGGGCGCCCCCAGCGTCCAGGGCGCCCCAGTCAAGGCCTTATCCGAGGATTAAGGGATAAGTCGACGACCGCGCCTCTTGTGGATCTGCTGCCACGTGGGGGGGGGGGGCGCCCCCCGTCGACCAGGCGCCCCCAGGCACTATAAAAAGGGCCTCGACCTCTTCAGGACACCGCTTTCATTCAACACATCCAAACTCTCTGACGACCGCGCTCTGCTCCAGGAATTTCCCGACTCAAGTCCGAAGCGCCGTCGACCTCCCGCTGCACCGAAACTCGAGCCTACCCCGGGAGTTGGTAAATATAGAAGTGTAATCTTTCTTATTGCAAACTGTATTTCTCTTCTGTATTCATTCTACGCATTATAGAATTGCCCAAAGTAAACGGTCAACGACCGTGGGCCTTGGAGTAGGAGTCGACCCAGGCTCCGAACCAAGTAAAACGACCTTGTTAGCGTTGTGTTGCTTTGTCTCTATTTCCGCCGCGCACTTACTCTTTTTATTTAATCCGAACGATTTGCGACATTCACCCCCCCCCTCTATCGCATCTCTCGATCCAACAAGTGGTATCAGAGCGGGGTTATTCAAAGTTGGTGCAACCACTACTTTGAAAATTCTTTTCGGATTTTTTTTCTTTCGCTTTAATTTTCAATTTTGAATTTTCATCTTTTCACCATTCATTAGAATTGATAAAACGATCAATTTTTGAAAATTTGTCATAAATTTTTTTTATTATTATTTTAATATTATTTTACCTCAAAAATCGTGCAATATTTATTTTGGACTATTTTTCTCTTGCTCCCGCACTACTAATCCAAGACCAAGTCTGGGTACATTTCTATTTTTTTTATGTGCAAGATTTGTTCTTAATGGCCAATCAAGAATGGAACAGTACCCGTCCACCACTCTTCTCCGGCAAGAACTTCAACTCTTGGAGAAGTCAAATGGAGTCACTTCTAAAAGCCCACATGGACCTATGGCTAATCATCCAAACGGGATTTTCTTTTCCCGTAGAAGATGGAATGTCGATCGCTTGGGAGAAATTGGACGAACCAACTCTGAGGAAGATCGAGACTGATGCTAAGGCAACAGTAATCTTGCAATGTGGTCTAACCAACGAGCAACTCAAACTAGTAGGTCCATTCAGATGTGCTAGAGAAATCTGGGAAAAACTGATTAACCTTCATCAAGAGATCTCAGATGAAGAAGAAGATCAGGTAAATTATCTTGCCTTTTCGGTCCAAGCACAAACAGCCGAGTCAGAGTCTGAACCAGAATCAAACGACGAACTGACAGAGATGGTAAGTAATTTTAAATGCTTTTCAAAATTAGAATTAAATAATCAAACAGATACTATAATGGTCGAGGAAGGTATAATTTCTATTGCAGGGAAATCTCCTAAACAACTACCAAAGAAGGAGCTTCAACAAGTACCCGAGTCCGACTCAGACACGGAACCAGAAGATGAATCTAGATCCGAGACAGCAACAATTAAGGGGGAGATTCCCAATAAGGAATCAAAAGGTAAAATTACAAATTTAAATTTTAAAAATCATATAATTTGTTACATATGCAGGAAGAGAGGGCACTACCAAACTAAGTGTCCTACTCGTAAGATTCAAACGATACCACCGACGGCAACAAAGAAACGAGCTCCAAAAGCACGAAAGAACAAGAGTCGCATTCAATGCTTCAAGTGTCAGGAGTTTGGGTATTACAAAGAGGAATGCACAGATAAACGTTACAAAGATCCAGGGAAACCAACCAAAATGGGTAACTGTAATTTACATCCAAATCAACTCTTTACCTTGAATACTGATAGTTTAATTAATCTCCCTTGGTCAAATTTAGATATGGATGCATGCTTAGATAACTTAATGAAATCATGTATATTAGCAAAGTCAAAATTCAAAATGTTAAGACAAGAAAATGAGACTTTGAAAATTAAAATTGATATACAAGAAAAACTGATTAATAATTTTGCAAACTTAGAAAATCCAGAAATTTCTCCTCACTATGACATTATCTGAAGTTTTGTTTTGGCTATTCATAGGACTAGATAGCTTAAGGACTTAACCAATTACTTGAAATTTGAAAACATAGTATTGGGAGGAGGTGAGATGATAGTACGTTGGGGAAACCAACTCTAATAAGATCAAGTCTACTTGGTCTCTTTAGACTGGTGAAACCAGCCGAAGCTACCGATCCAAGACCCAAGCTAGTTAGACCAGAAAATGACCTAATTTAATTTGAAAATGAAATTTCATTAAAAGGCTTTGTCAAGGAAAGGGTGGATGATCCCATAAGGCTACGGCCAAAGAAGGCCTAGTGCCTCGCCAAGACCTGGAAGCCAATTTCTGAAATTCAAATTCAAATTATCTTTTGTCAAATTCGAATCTAACACAAATTTCAAATAATTATAGATTCTAATCTGTTTTAAAAAATTCTATTTTTCAAACTTATTCTGTTTCAAAAATCACTTAATCAGTGTTCAAAATTTCTGCTTTCTAAACTTATTTTTTTTCAAATTTGTTTTCAAAATTAAATAACTTTTTTCAAAATAAATGAAAATTCCTTTTCAAAATCATTTTTACCTTCAAACCTGTCTCACAAAACCCATAAGGTTAACATGCTTGATCACATAGAACTGGGTGAGACATCTAGGAGCTAAAAGTATGATTCAGTTTGCAAGAGTTATTTAAGCTTACCTTTTTTTTGTACCCTACTTTTCATTCCTAACATTTTTTTTAATATGAAATTTCATGTTAAATATCTCGGTAGACTCATTTTAAATATAATCTAGGGCTTGTTTTGTTTTAGTTATTGATTGTCAAACATTATCAACTGAGTCAAACTTGGTCAAAACAGTCAACCCTAGTCAACATAGTCAAACCTGCTCAACACTGAAATCCCTTAAGGAATTTAGATAAAGTCAGTCTGTGTCGGATACAGGGGGAGTTCCTCTTAATCTTTTTCAAAAATTCAGATTTTTCAAAAACCTCATGCTCTAAAACTTATTATTATCTCAAAATAAGGTTTTCAAAAGTTGATTCAAAAACCTTAATATATTACTATCGCTTTGGAAAAATTATTATCATTTCAAATTTTTTTTAAACTGTGTTATTATTCCAAATTGAGTTTTCAAAAATTTATCTCCTTGAAAGTTATCATACTCAGAAGATTGTTCAAAAGTGCTTCTTTTGATCTTGACAAACCCTAAAGACACAGAGGAAAGGTCCACTTCATGATCTTCAAGGACTCCTAGGATGTGTCAAATTAAGGGGGAGTCTAAGTCAAAAGAAAAACTTCAGAAAAAGTTTCTTTTTACTTATGTCTTTGTTAAACAGTTCTTTCTAATCTGACTCAAACCTTAAGACTCAAAGGAAGAGTACTTGTGGTCAACAAGCTTCCCAGGACTGAGTCAAGTTTAGGGGGAGGTCAAAATTAAAGGAATTATTTAATAACATGCTTTATTTCAAACTCTTGCAAAAATCTAAGTTTTTCAAAATACTATTTGTTAGAATTTGTGTTACTTATGAAATTGTTTTCGAAATAACATTTACTTAGGTTGGAAAATTTCCAGGACACTTAGGAAATGTCCTTGTAGTCAACAAGGTTTCCTAGGATGGTGTAAGACTGGAAAATGAACCAAGTTAAGTAAAACATTGAACCTTCAAAAGTTCACACACTTTTTTAGCATATATTTTTAAGTACTATCATTTTTTTAAAAAAAAATTTACTTGAGTTTGAAAATTTCCAGGACACTTAGGGAAATGTCCTTGTAGTTAATAAGGTTTCCTAGGATTGTGTCAGACTGGAAAAGAAACCTAGTCAAGTGAAATATTTTGTTTTCGAAAAAAAAATCTAATACTTTTCTAAAAGTACGTATGTATTTCAAATCATAATTTATCTCAAAAGTACTTGAAAAATCTTTTCAAAACTCTTTTTCGAATTTTTTTTTACAAATACAAAATATTTTTTTTCATAATACTCTTCAAAATGGACTTAATCTGGAAATTTAAGCTTTTGCTATGCTTTTAAGAGTTATACCAAGTATTTTTATTTTTTCAAAACTCATAAGCTCTGATACACAATTTCTTCTCAAAACTTCTTTCAAAACATATTCCGTTATTGATATATATCCAGGGGGAGAGATTGGAAAGAAGAGTGGGAATCAAAATTTTCAAATTTAAATTTTCTTTGTCTCTCTTCAAAAAGTATTAACTTCTTTTTCAAAATGTTTTAAGTACTTACTTAACCCTTTCAAAAACATATTAAGCACTTAACTCTTTTTCAAAAACATATTCTCCCAAATCAAGTTAAATACTTAACTTTATCATTTTAAGTATTGAATAATATTTCTAAGTACTTAAGTATTTAACGGATATTTTTTTTACTCAATTTTCTCAATCAAGTACTTGACACTTAATTTTCAAATTCTTCTAAAAAGTACCTGCTCCAAAGTTTAAAAAACTTGTTAAGCCTGAAAAATCCTTTTCTTGAAAATTTTCTAAGCGTGAAAAATTTCTTGAAAATTTTTTTTAAAAATTTTTTTTGGAAACTTGGAAATTTTGCCTAAGTAAATTTTTTTTCCTTATAAAGTTGTAAATTTTTTTTAAGCCTGAAATTTTTTCATAATGGTAAATTATCTAAGTGTAAAAAGTTTTGAAAATGCTTTTACTCGATTCTTGAAAAAAACTTTGTCAAAAACATAAAGCACTTAGAAAAACTCATAAATCCCTGTTAGATACCTTGTTCACCCATGCTTGTTTTTGATATATGTCAAAGGGGGAGGAAAGGTCAAAGTTAAGAGTTAAGTTAATTATTCAGGGGGAGAATGAGCATGAGAAATTTTTTTTTCTCTCTCTTTTCACTGTTCAAATTACATTTGGGTTTAGACTGTTACGAATTGATATGTTTTATTAGTCTTAACCTTTATGCTTAAACTGCTATCTTTTTCCTTAACTTTGAATTGTGTTGCCATAATCAAAAAGGGGGAGATTGTTGGTACAGGAAGCACCAGATCGAACCTTGTTTCGATATTGGCAAAGGATTCAAAGTTAAGGGTTATTTGTTGACTAACAATGCTGCTTGAGAGTGCAGGAAACCAAGTCCTAGCGAAGGGATGCTAGGCACTTGACGATGGGCTGTCAGGAAACCAAGTCCTGGCGAAGGGTTGCTGGGCGAAAACCAAGTCCTGGCGAAGGGCTGCTGGGCGAAAACCAAGTCCTGGCGAAGGGCTGCTAGGCGAAAACCAAGTCCTGGCGAAGGGCTGCTAGGCAAAAACCAAGACCTGGCGAAGAGCTGCCGGGCAAAAGTCCAACTGGAGGATCCGGTTGGCACCAGGTAAATTCTCCCGAGAGGAGTAGGTGAGGACGCGTTCCCCTTGAGGGAACATTAGGCGTCGGTTCGACCTAGGGCTCCATTTTGGAGACCAAAGTCAGAACCAAGACAGCTGAAGCTGTAGAAATTAAATTAAATATTTGTTTTATTGTGTTTTGGACTAACCCTGGAAGCAGGACCAAAGGAACGTGTGTCTGCAGCTCAGAATGCCTCAAAGGAAAGAGGCAACTGCTGACCAGGGCGCCCGGAGTGTCCCGGGCGCCCCCAAGGTGAACACAAAACACAAAGAAAGCAAATGAACCTCGACAGTACATTCTGAGGGCGCCCCCGCTGTCCTGGGCGCCCCCATGGCAAACCAACTGAAGAGTTAAACTGCTGCCACGTCTGCACTGCGCACCCAGGGCGCCCCCGCTGTCCCGGGCGCCCCCAGCGCACAGGGCGCCCCCAGCCTTACCGAGGAGAGCTCAGCGCTGCAGATAAGGTTTGACCGGGTCAACCAGGGCGCCCCCAGCGTCCAGGGCGCCCCAGTCAAGGCCTTATCCCAAGGATTAAGGGATAAGTCGACGACCGCGCCTCTTGTGGATCTGCTGCCACGTGGGGGCGCCCCCGTCGACCAGGGCGCCCCCAGGCACTATAAAAAGGGCCTCGACCCTCCTCTTCAGGACACCGCTTTCATTCAACACATCCAAACTCTCTGACGACCGCGCTCTGCTCCAGGAACTTCCTGACTCAAGTCCGAAGCGCCGTCGACCTCCCGCTGCACCGAAACTCGAGCCTACCCCGGGAGTTGGTAAATACAGAAGTGTAATCTTTCTTATTGCAAACTGTATTTCTCTTTTGTATTCATTCTACGCATTATAGAATTGCCCAAAGTAAACGGTCAACGACCGTGGGCCTTGGAGTAGGAGTCGACCCAGGCTCCGAACCAAGTAAAACGACCTTGTTAGCGTTGTGTTGCTTTGTCTCTATTTCCGCCGTGCACTTACTCTTTTTATTTAATCCGAACGATTTGCGACATTCACCCCCCCCTCTATCGCATCTCTCGATCCAACAGATCGTTCTCCAGAACGATCTGCACAGTGATCCTGATCGGTCACTAGACCTATCAGGAGCAGTTCAGCAAGAGAACTCAACCTCACTGTTTGCTCCCTGATCGATCACCAGACCGATCAGAAGCAAAGCAATGGGTGAAACGCATACTCCCTGATCGGTCACCAGACCGATCAGTCATCGCTGGATCGGTCACCAGACCGATCCACGAAGGAGCACCATGCCAACTCCCTGATCGGTCACCAGACCGATCCAGCGGCTCCAACCTAGCCCTCCAAGCTAGGGTTTCATCCACCTTAGCCCTCCAAGCTAAGGATTTTTCACCTAACCCTCCAAGTTGGGAATTTGCACCTAACCCTCCAAGTTAGGACTTTTCACCTAGCCCTCCAAGCTAGGACTTTTCACCCAACTCTTCCGGATTAGGACTTTCCAAACCTAGCCCTCCAAGCTAGGACCTGACCCTCCAAGCCAGGACTTTTTCACCTAATTCTCCAAGATGGGAATTTGCACCTAACCTACCAAGTTAGGACTTTTCACCTAGCCCTCCAAGCTAGGACTTTTCACCCACCTCTTCTGAATTAGGACTTTTCACACACCTAGCCCTCCAAGCTAGGATTTTCAACACCTAATCCTCCAGGTTAGGATTTTCCAACACCTAGCCCTCCAAGCTAGGATTTTTCAGACCATGCCTGATCCCCGATCAGGACTTAATCATAATCAATAATCATCCACCTAAACTAAAATCGGTGTCAACACCAAAACAACAATCAGGGTCAGACTGCATCAACATCCGGGAGCCTGACCAGTAAGGCTACGACGAAGGCACTTTGCCTAGAACAAGATCAAATAATTAGAGAAGAAGTATCAAACTTGCTAAAGGTCGGGCACATTCGAGAAGTACAATTCCCGACTTGGCTAGCAAATGTTGTACAATTCCCGACCTGGCACTTTCTTCCCCTTCTCTGTTGATTTCTTCTTTTCTTCATTCTTCTTTCCTTCCTTATTTTTCAAGAGGGGGCACACATCTCTCATGTGTCCATCTCCTTGGCAATTGTAGCAAATGATCTTCCTTGTTTTACTTTTGCTTCTTGACCCTTTCCTATCATGAGACTTGTTAGTAGAAACATGTTTAAATGTTTTTCTCATTTTTCTTACCATGTAGGCTTCTGCATCACTATCCATTGATGCACTTGATTCCTCGGAATCGGATGAGAAAGCCTTCTTCTTTTTACCTTTTCCCTTGTTTGCCACAAGGGCTATACTTTTTGGCTTGTATACCTCTTCAATTGTTCCTCCAACTCGAGATTCATGAAGATCCATGGTTGAAAAGAATTCTTCTAGAGATGTTTTCTCTAGATCCTTGGAAATATATTACGAGTCCACCATTGAGCTCCAATTTGATGTTCTTGGGAATGCATTGATGGCTTTTATCAAAATGTCTCGGTTTGATAATTGTTTTCCTATACTTGTTAGTCCATTAAGTACTTCCTTAAATCTAGCATGTAAACTTGATACCTTCTCCCCTTTATCAAGTTTGATATTGTTGAGTTGGGATCGGAGAAGATCTCTCTTTGCCATCTTCGCCTCTGAAGTGCCTTCATGAAGCTCTACTAACTTTTCCCATAAATCCTTGGCACTTGAGTAACTCTCAATCCTTGTTACTTCTTGTTGAGGGAGTACACTTAGTAGATGATGCAAAGCTTTGAAATTTGCTAGATGGTCATCTCATTGCTTCTTGCTCCATCTTATTTCATCAAGTAACTTGTTCTCTTGATCCCTAGGCACTTCAAACTCATTTTTCATAGTTAACATTATATCAAAATCGGTATTGAAAAATACCTTCATCCTCTTCTTCCACCATGAGAATTCTCCCTCGAATTTTGGTGGTTGGTTGTGTGAGTCGGTCATTTCAAAGATTTTGCTCTTCTCGGCGGTTAGTCCGTTGAAGGCGTCCTTGCGCTCTGATACCACTTGTTGAGATCAATGGCGCGGCTAGACGGGGGGGGGGAATAGCTCGGTCACCCCAAGTTGCAATTCTCCCTACAAGGTTAGCACAAATGGATGCTTAACAATTAAAATAACAATGCTAACACAATACCGTTTTGCGTGGTTCGGAGATTTCTTGCTCCTACTCCACGGCGTATCCTTGAGGTGGGCGATCCCTTGATCCTTCGGTAGATCATGCCCCGACAATCTCTGGCTAAGTCTTTCTCCTTCTCGGTGGAGAACAACCTCTCACAATCTTTCTTCCTCCTTTCAAGATGAAACTAGAGTTTGGGGAGGAAAATGAGCACTAGAGAGAAGATCTTACAATTAAGAGCTAATCTTCTCTTAGCCTTAAGCTGTTACTTAAATAGTGGAGAGGGTTGTTTAAACAAATATCCCAGCTCGCTACCAGTCGACTGCCCTGATGCCCAGCTAGTGGCTAGCCAACGACTATATTTTTGAACTGATCAGTCGACTGGTCCTGGACCAGTCGACTGATCTTTCTGTGAGTTCTGGCAGTCGACTGCCCTAGGCGCAGTCGACTGCCCAGCTTACATTTTCACTCAAACTAACTCCGAAGACCACCCTTCGCGTATGCCTTAAAGTCCACTCCCTTGGCTTGCCCCTTGAAGTTCTCTTCCTTGTCTTTCGTCCGTTGGATGCGCACACAAGCCCACGGCTTGCCTCCATGTCATCCTTCGGGCATGCCCTTGAAGTCTACTTCCCTGGCTTTCCCTTGGAGTCCTCTTCCTTCGGCTCTCGTCCCTCAGATGCGTACTTCATGTGTGATTCACCAAGTCCTGCATGACTCAAACACACATATCAAACCAACATGACAACCTAACTTAATCATATTGACACACACATCAAAACCCTTGATCCACTTGATCATACTTGGGTCGATTGCCCCAACGCTCTCCCCCTTTTTGATGTGTGACAATATGTTTAAGTTAGGTATAATAATAACAAATGAAAATTAAAGACATAGTAAATTAAGAAACATAAACATGTATTCTCCCCCTTAACCTATGACCTCCACATAATTTTCAATTTTTCATAAGTTAAGTTACAAAACTAACTTAAACCTCCCAATTCTCCCCCTTTGACACCATCAAAAGGATTGCTCCAAGCAATATTTACCATTGGCAATAAATATAAATACCATTCTTTTTCTGAAAAACCCCCAGAAATTAGAAATCAAAAGGACCAGTCGACTGAGACAGTTATCAGTCGACTGGTGCCTTGGTATTGCCAATTCTCAGAAGGATTAGTCGACTGCCCTCAGGGGTAGTCGACTGATTCATACCAGTCTAAACTTTTCAGCTTCTGAGCCGAAATTCAGAAATCCATAAACAATTCCATAAAATTTGAAAAAATATGAAATTTTGCAAGCATGTTTCTTATGATGTATTCTATCAGAGAAAAATATGTTTCCATGAAAAATTTAAACATGTTTGATTTTTTGACTAAATCTCAAATTCTTTGAAAACATCCAACTTTGTATTAAACTTACACTCTAGTTTTAAATTCATGTGTTTTGCAAACTTATGTCATAGTAAATAAAACACAGAAATATTTTCAAATTATTTTTCTTCCAAATGGGGCGTGAACCCTGGGATGTTGGGCTTCTAGACTGCCCACTGCGAGCGCTTCCCGATTTACCCTGGTGACTGGTGAAAAACTTCCGTGGAGCCGGGCTGGTCACCCCAGGTTCAATTTGTCTGCTGCCTGCTTCATAGTTAGAAATGTCCAACTATGATCTATGGGCAAGATGTCCATTAATTAAACATTTACTTTCCTCATGGTTGGTTTATTTTCAATAATGTGATACATCCAATAACCTAACAAAATGCCACATGCATAAGTGTGTCATTTGTATCATCCTAACATCTCATATACATAAATACAATCATAAGCAAAGTAATATGAGATACTTTTAAGGTAAATCATATTTAGCCCAATTTATCATGAAATTCTACTATGGGCTACATGTTGGATCGAGAGAATACGATAGAGGGGGGGGTGAATATCGTAAATCGTTTTCGGATTAAAGATAAGAGCATACACAGCGGAAAATCAAATCACAACAAAAAAACGCAAGTAGTTTTACTTGGTTCAGAGTCGCGGTCGGCTCCTACTCCAAGGCCCACGGTCGTTGACCGTTTACTGGGGGCAATTCTATATGTGCGCAAAGAGTTTTACAGAAGGATTACAGTTGTAGTATAAAATAAATGAAATGACAGCTCCTCGTTACCGATGTCCAGTGTAGAATGTTTCTCGGAGCAGAGGGACGTCGTCGGCGCTTGTATCTCGAGTTGGGAGGTTTCTGGAGCAGAACGCTTGAGTAGAAGAGCATATTGGCGTTGGAAGCAGTGATTGAGAAGCCTTGGGGGCCGAGGGCTTTATATAGTAGGTCTGGGGGCGCCTGGGACGTTGGGGGCCCCCTCCACGTGGCCTTTGATCCGCAACAGTTTCGGTCAGCTTTTTATCCCTCCAAAATAGGGATCGAACCTTGACGGGGGCGCCCGGGAAGCAGGGGGCGCCCTGGTTGACCCTTTCAGCGAGCTTCTCGGCTGGATGAAACTTTATCCGCTTTGTTGGCTTAAGCGCGGGGCGCCCTGGGCACTTTATCCACTGGGGGCGCCCGGGAGCATGGGGGCGCCCCGCCCAGTAAGCTACCAAAGCACTTCTTTGCTTAACTTGTTTTGTATTGGCCTTGGGGGCGCCCAGGACACTGGGGGCGCCCTACTCAGCTACTTGCCTCTCTCCTTTGGGCATTCTGAGCTGCAGACACACGTTCCTTCGGTCCTATATCCAGGGTAGCCCAAAACAATATGAAGCAATAAAGTATTAGGTTTATACAGCCTTAGCTGTCTTGGTTCTGACTTTGGGTCTCCAAAATGGAACCCTAGGTCGAACCGACGCCTACTGTTCCCTCGACGGGGAACGTGTCCTCACCTACTCCTCTCAGGAGAATTTACCTTTTGCCAACCGGCTCCTCCGGTTGGACTTTTGCCCAGCAGTCCTTCGCCAGGTCTTCAGTTCCAAGCAGTCCTTCGCCTGGAGCCTAGCTATCCTTCGCTAGGGCTTCGGTTCCAAGCAGTCCTTCGCCTGGTGCCTAGCAGTCCTTCGCTAGGTCTTTGCTTCCTAGCAGCCCTTCGCTAGGTGCCCAGCAGCCCTTCGCTGGGTCTTAGGGTTCCGATGCCTAGCAGTCCTTCGCTAGGTGCCTAGCAGTCCTTCGCTAGGACTTCAATCTGCACACTCAGGTAGCATGTTAGATAAACATAACATCTTAACTTTTGAACTCTTTTCCATTAATCAAAACATAGGTTCGACTTGGGTGCTGTCTGCACCAACAATCTCCCCCTTTTTGATTTATGGCAACCCGATTCAAAAAGTTAAGTTAATTCATACAATTGGTATAACAATTTAGTTTCCTCCCCTTGGAAGGAATCTCCCCCTAGGTTTTTCAAAGTTTCGTGGGGTTTGCAAAAAATTTCTAAGTCAAAACATGATGGAAATAATTTTTCAAAAACTTAGAAGATTTTTCAAAAGAACAAAAAAAATTTTATACTTAGAAATTTAGAGAAATAACTTAGTGGAAAAAATTTCTAAAACATCTTTTAAGTTCTTGGAAGCACTTTTAAAAGTTTTTAATTTCTTTAGTACTTTTAGAACCTTAGAAACTTTTCTAGAGAAGGTAGAAATAAGTATTTTGAACATACCTTAAGTTTAAGTACCTAGAAGATGATTTTGAAACCTTCTTGGGTCAAGTACTTAGAATCTATTTTGAAAACACAGTACTTTTGAACAAAATAGATTAAGTGCTTTTGAGAGCAGTTTTGAAAAGAACTTAGCTTAAGTACTTTGGAAACAGTTTTGAAAAACTTAGATTAAGTACTTTTTGAAGAAAGGATAATTGAAAATTGAGAAATTTTTGAAAAATTAAAGTTTCTCTCTTTTCCTATCTCTCCCCCTTTGCCATATATCAAAAACAAGGCAATATAGCAAATAAACTAAACTGCATAACAATATAATTGAATAATGTGCTGTACTGAACCAAATCAAGATATAAGCTGAATCAAACCAATTTCAATTATCTCTTTAGGGTCCTATCTAACCCAATTAGCTACTTACTAACTGTTATAAACAGTAGTTTTCGCTAGGGTTAGTCAAGTTAAGTGTTCTGTTCAAGTTAGATTTTCTAAGCTTGACACTTAACTTGATTACTGTTTAAGTTATATTTAGTGCCCCAATTACTGCAGATGCACTGACTTAAAGCATCTTGAATTAAGGCAAAGACCTAAGCATCTCAACCCATTCTAGGTTATCAGTCAAAAGTACCCTAAGGTGCTTATGAGATGCTGGCTTCTAGATCTATAGGTGCATGCAGTTCTAGGGTTAGGGCCTAGGCTAAGTCCATTTGCGAAAGGCCCTAGTTTTGAAGGGGGTAGTTTTAAAATAAAACTAAGTCGAAAAAAGATTTTCAAATTAATTAAAGGCTGATTTGGAAATCAAGTAAAGCAGTTTTAAAATTATTTTAGAAATTGATTTTTCAAATCAAGTAAAGCAGTAAGAGAACCAATAGTAGAGTTAACCTATTCTACTAAGCATAATCCTAATTAAGATCAGATAATCATGAAAAGCAAGTAGTCAACCCCATAAGTCAGCTGGTCAAACCAGCACAGTCATACATCAGTCAAAATGGAGTCAACCCTACTGAGTAGGGTCAGTCAATAGTCACTAGTACAATGCTAATCAAATCTAGGAGGAGGGACCAGGATGATCAGAAGATCTGGGCTGCCACGCTCTGAGTAGTGACATCATCTCAGTCTATCGAGCATCATCTACTTCTCGATCGGCTCTTCGAGCGTCCATCTGCTCGAAGTGGTAAGCCTCGACCTCCTCTCGGAGGCTATGGAGGTCCGTCTGCATCTGAGTGAAGAGCTGGTCGATGGTCAGCGGTGGTGGCTCGTCTATGTGCTCACGAACCTCAGCTGCCAAATCTCCGACATCGACCTCAACCTCCTCGTCAGAGTCGATCTGTGGTCCGGCTCGCTGGTGTCTCCACGACAAAACCCCGGTAGCCGAGACCTCTATACCGGCTAGGGAAAAGTTTCTAAATCCTATCTCGTCGAAATCGGTCATCGCGGTCATTTCACCTACGGTAATTTTACGACCATGGTGATGAAGGATAGAGGTAGAGGTGATGATGTAGCAGAAGGGGGTGCGTACCCTACACTGAGTGGTGACACTGGAGGCATGTAGGATGACGTGGAACATGTGAAGGCCAATGTCAATGTCTAGGTGGTGGATCAATGCATACAATAAGAATGTGTGAAAAGGTCGCATGGTCGCGACGTCCCGGGTGGATAAAGGTAGGAGGCAGCGGACCAGAACTCTATACAGGGCATAGTCCTGGACCTGAAGGTCAACGGACTGAAATCGTCTAGCCATGGGATTTCTAGCTTCCCTATAGAAGTAGGAGTGGAGAGTGTCTAGGGTAATGTGAGAGTAGGGAGCATCAAATGGAGGATCCCTAGGAGGATAGCAACAAAAGGTGGACTGAGAGAATCGTAGTCCAAGAAATCGGTTAAGTAAGGAGGGTGTGATGGATAGAGGCATCCCTTGGACTGTGGTGACAAAGCTGAGCTGATCTTGTCTGACTATATTATTATAGAATTCTGCACATAAGGTTGTATTAATATGATGAGTGCAAAATACTAGGTTATCGAGTTGGTAAAAGTTTATAACATTCATTGCCAAGGGACAAGATTGGGTGAAGAATTGTCTATTGAGATAACTAGTTTTAATGGGCTTATATGTTGTTTGAGCAAACTTATTACAAAGTTCTAAAGTTGGGAACCTAGGATCGGGACTAGGTTCGGTACCGGGGTTTGCTTGGTTTGCTCGGCGTTTTCTAACATTATAAAGGAATTGCATTTAAGGAAAATTAAAATTAATTTAAATGTAAATAAACTATACCGGGTGGCAGCTCGGGGAGGCATTGTCGAGGATGAGAGCTTGAGAAGGTTGCAAGGTCACCTTGGAAAGAAGGGAGTTGGAGAGTAGAAGAATTTTGGGTGTGGAGAGAAGAATGGGGGCATGGAGCCCTTTTATAGGCCTCGGCCGGGCGCCCTGGAGGGAGAGGGCGCCCAACCTTTTTGCTTTTGACCATGGCTATGGGGGTGCCCGTGAGGACCCGGGCGCCCTGGTCAGTTCCTTTTTCAGCTTTTTGCCTTGAAGAATGGAAGTGAGAGAGGTGGGGGGCACCCGAGGGGTCACGGGCGCCCTAGGTGACAGTCTAATTTTGTTTTGATAGACTTGTTTGACTGCTTTTGACCAGGTTTGACTGGTTTAACCATGGATTGACCATTTGACCATGGTTTGACTACTTTGACCATGTTTGACTAGTGTTAGGTCAATGCCGTTCTAAACTAAATGTTTATATTTAACCAACAATGCATTTATTAATGAATTTTGATTAAGCTAAGTTTGCCGTCTCACCCAATCTAGGGTTATCAATCACGTTAGCCTTACAGGTTTTGTGAGACAAGTTTTGATGGTATTATAAAAACAAATCATGATTTATTTTGAAAAAGTCTAATTAATTTTGAAAGCAATTGATTTTGAGTTTATTTTAAAAATAATGTTTGAATATATAACTAACTAAAAATTTATGTTAGATTCGAATTTGACAAAGAATAATTTGAATTTGAATTTCAAAAATCGGCTTCCAGGTCTTGGCGAGGCACTGGGCCTTCTTTGGCCGTAGCCTTATTGGATCATCAACCCTTTCCTTGACAAAGCCTTTTAATGAAATTTCATTTTCAAAACTATTTCTTGAAAAATTCTGGTCTAACTAGTTTGGGTCTTGGATCGGTAGCTTCGGCTAGTTTCACCAGTCTAAAGAGACCAAGTAGAGAATACTTGACCTTATTAGAATTGGCTTCCCTAACGTACTATCATCTCACCGCCACCCAATACTATGTTATTCAAATTTCAATTAAGTTGGTTCAGTCCTTAAACTAACCATTCCTAAGTCTAAGCTTAATAAATTGTAGAAATTAAATAAACAAGCAATCATGCATTTTGAAAACAAGAGTTGAAATTTATCTAATTATAAATATAGTTCTTAATTTGGCTCCCCCTGGACTAAAGCCACGATAATGGTTTGGCAAGATGTGAATCTTGTCCTTGGGGATCCAATACTGATTTGATCCAGTTTGTTTGTTCAGGCACAGTTTGGGTACCCATGCCTGAACTTTAGGTCTGGACTGGTTCAGTACAGCATAGTAGGATCTTTGTCTAGATTTGGTTCTATAGCCTAGTCCGGATCGATTTAGAACCGACTTCTGTTTTCCAAGAATCATGTCAAGACCCTTGGAACCAGAAGTGAACCGTTCTAAGGCTGATCTAAGGTCCTTAACTTGAGTTTTCAAGGAGAAATTCTCTTTCTCAAGCTTTTCAACTTGAGTAGAGGTTCCTTCTTGGACCTTCTCAGTTAAGGATCTAGAGTCAGCTCTCTCTTTCAGGAGTTTTACTTCCTGTCGGAGAGATTCGACTCGGAGTTTAGCTTTCGCCAAATCTCGAGAAAGATAGGAAATTAATTCATTTAACTGATTTCTTGAAAACCACTTACAGTTATTTCACCTTCCTCTGAGAATGTAAGTTTGCCGTCGTCCGGCTCTGACTCTGACTCGGTTTTTATTTCTTCTGAGGCGGTTAGGGCTAGCAGGTTCGACTGTGGGACCTCTTCTTCTTCGGAGGAGGAGGACTCGTCCCACGTTGCCTGAAGTGCCTTCTTCCTTCTAGTCTTCTTGGTCTCCTTTAGGTTCGGACACTCCGTCTTGTAGTGACCCTTCTTCTTGCACTCGTAACAGGTCACGTTTGGTTTGTTCTTGTCATTTGAGGGTTCAGCTGGTTCTTCCTCTCTTCGGCTGACTTTTCTTCTGTTGGTCTGGTTCTTTAGTTCTTTGTAGTAGTCTCGGGCTAGCCGAACCAGCTTCGGTCGATTTCCCTCGCTGTCTTCTGAGTCTGAGTCTGAATCAGACTCGGGTGCAGGCTGAGGCTTTTTCTTGCTTGTCTTTCCAGCTTTACCTGCAAGAAAAGTGATGCCTTTCTCGGCCAGATTGCAGTTAGTCTGCTCATGCAATTTTAATTCAGAAAATAGTTCATCTAACTTTATTTTTGAAAGGTCCCTTGAAACCTTGTATGCATCTACCATAGATGCCCACAAGGTGTTTCTCGGGAAAGCGTTGAGAGCGTACCTTATCAGGTCACGGTTTTCTACCTTGTGACCGATTGTGTGTAGTCCGTTCATTAACTCCTGAATTCTGGCATGGAGCTGGGCTGCTATTTCGTTGTCATTCATCTTGATCGTGTACAGCTTGTTCAGGAGGAGATCTCTCTTGCTGATTCGAGTGTCGAAAGTTCCTTCGTGCAGCTCGATCAGCTTGCCCCACAGCTCCTTGGCACTGTTGAATGGTCCTACCCGATTCAACTCTTCCTTGGTCAGGCCGCATTGAAGGGTCTGGGTCGCTTTCGCATCAGCTTCAATTCTTCTTTTCAGAGCGGTATCCCACTTAGTGTACGGCTGTGGTACTCCTTCAGCGTTCTTTGGAATCTCCAGTCCAGACTGGATGATTATCCCACTCAGACCTCCATTCAAATTTTCCAGTAGGAAAAGTCTTCTCCACTGAAAAGTGGAGGTCTGGCTGTGCTGAATCCTTCTTGCATGACCATTTAACTGAAACTAAGAGTAAAAAGAAGAAAAAAAATATCCCAAGACTTGGTCTTGGATTAGTAGTGTGGGGGAAAAAAACATATCGAGGGGTGTTGCACCAACCTCGATTAACGATGAAAATTCGAAAAAAAATTAAAAAGATTTCGTAAAAATCCGAAAAATTCTCAAATTGGTGATTGCACCAATTTTGAGCTTCCTCGCTCTGATACCACTTGTTGGATCGAGAGAATACGATAGAGGGGGGTGAATATCGTAAATCGTTTTCGGATTAAAGATAAGAGCATACGCAGCGGAAAATCAAATCACAACAAAAAACGCAAGTAGTTTTACTTGGTTCGGAGTCGCGGTCGGCTCCTACTCCAAGGCCCACGGTCGTTGACCGTTTACTGGGGTCAATTCTATATGTGCGCAAAGAGTTTTCAGAAGGATTACAGTTGTAGTATAAAACAAATGAAATGACAGCTCCTCATTACCGACGTCCGGTGTAGAATGTTTCTCGGAGCAGAGGGACGTCGTCAGCGCTTGTATCTCGAGTTGGGAGGTTTCTGGAGCAGAGTGCTTGAGTAGAAGAGCGTATTGGCGTTGGAAGCAGTGATTGAGAAGCCTTAGGTGTCGAGGGATTTATATAGTAGGTCTGGGGGCGCCCGGGACGTTGGGGGCGCCCTCCACGTGACCTTTGATCCGCAACAGTTTCGGTCAGCTTTTTAACCCTCCAAAATAGGGATCGAACCTTGACGGGGGCGCCCGGGAAGCAGGGGGCGCCCTGGTTGACCCTTTCAGCGAGCTTCTCGGCTGGATGAAACTGTATCCGCTTCGTTGGCTTAAGCGCCGGGGGCGCTGGGCACTGGGGGCGCCCGGGATGCTGGGGGCGCCCGGGAGCATGGGGGCACCCCGCCCAGTAAGCTACCGAAGCACTTCTTTGCTTAACTTGTTTTGTATTGGCCTTGGGGGCGCCCGGGACACTGGGGGCTCCCTGCTCAGCTACTTGCCTCTCTCCTTTGGGCATTCTGAGCTGCAGACACACATTCCTTCGGTCCTGCATCCAGGGTTAGTCCAAAACAATATGAAGCAATAAAGTATTAGGTTTATACAGCCTTAGCTGTCTTGGTTCTGACTTTGGGTCTCCAAAATGGAACCCTAGGTCGAACCGACGCCTACTGTTCCCTCGACGGGGAACGCGTCCTCACTTACTCCTCTCAGGAGAATTTACCTGTTGCCAACCGGCTCCTCCAGTTGGACTTTTGCCCAGCAGTCCTTCGCCAGGTCTTCAGTTCCAAGCAGTCCTTCGCCTGGAGCCTAGCTGTCCTTCGCTAGGGCTTCGGTTCCAAGCAGTCCTTCGCCTGGTGCCTAGCAGTCCTTCGCTAGGTCTTTGCTTTCTAGCAGCCCTTCACTAGGTGCCCAGCAGCCCTTCGCTGGGTCTTAGGGTTTCGATGCCTAGCAGTCCTTCTCTAGGTGCCTAGCAGTCCTTCGCTAGGTGCCTAGCAGTCCTTCGCTAGGTGCCTAGCAGTCCTTCGCTAGGACTTCAATCTGCACACTCAGGTAGCATGTTAGATAAACATAACATCTTAACTTTTGAACCCTTTGCCATTAATCAAAACATAGGTTCGACTTGGGTGCTGTCTGCACCAACACTACAAACTCCCCCTTAATGTCTCAAGCTAACCAAATTTCAACAATTTGAAATTTTAATACAATGGTTGACTTAACCCCAAATACTTTAATCCTTGAGGATTGACTTTGGTACCCAATAGAAATGTTTCCAAATTGGGTTAACCAAGTACTCCTTAGGGATCCATTTCTTACTTAGGGTCTTGGTCTTTGCTTGTCCTCTAGCAAGTAAGCAATGATAGGTTCTTCCATTGCTAGATTTTCCAAACCCTAACCCTTCTTTCTTGAAACTTACTCTTTGGCTCTCAATTATCATATCTAGTGTTTTTGAGCCAATTTCAAATTTTCTAAGGGCATTAGTAAGACTATCTACCTTTTCCCTTAAATCCTGATTTTCCTCTTCTAAACATAAGTCATTTGAAATAGAAGAAGGAGCATGCACATCATCCTTAATTTTCATGGATTCTAATTTTTCCTTCAGCATGATAATCTCATTTTTCAAGCACTTAATCTTCTTTCTATCATTAGCCAAATCATCATTAGTGCTAGAAATTATTTTTACAAGAGTAGAAGTGGATAAGTTATATACCTCACTTACCGAGATGTCCGATTCCGAAGTTGAGCCTCCCCCTTCACTTGAGCTTCCATCATCTTCACTTGAGCTCTTCTCTTCTTCAAATACGGATGACGTGGAGGCAATGTCGTCAATTCCCATTAGTGCGAAATGAGATACATGATGTTCCTCGTCCTCCGATGAGGATGAGTCTGTTGGTGCAAGTTGCATCAATGATGTTCTCCTCTAAGTGTTTTAATGTTTGACAATTTACTTAAGTCAGTGACACATTGAACAGACAAAGGGGAGTTAAGAGAGGAGTAACCAAAGTGGAAGGAAGTCCTAGTAAACCTAGGCAATAAGTCCTGGTTCAGGGAATTGGGCACTAAGTCCTGATCGAGGATTGGGCACTAAGTCTTGGCAAAGGGATGTGCACAGAAGACCTGCTCGGAAGGTGGGCACTAAGTCCTGGTCGGGGACTGGGCAAGAAGACCTGGCCGAGGGTTGGGCACCGAAGACCTGGTTCGGGGAATTGGGCACGAAGACCTGGCCGAGGGTTGGGCACCTAAGTCCTGGACCTAGGTTTTGGGCACGGAGTCTTGGTCCGAGGGACTGAGCAACTTAGCTGAGCGATGACTAAGGACAGAAGTAGAGCCGAGGGACTTACATATTATACATTTTTCAAAAGTATATCTTTTCAAAAATTGTTTGACTCACTCAATTAGACACAAGCCTCTTAGGACAACACTAAAGTTCCTTAAGGCACTTAGATAGAGTCAAACGATGTTGGGTACAGGGGGAGTGGTTTATTCTTTTTCAAAAATTGTCCTTGAAAAACCAACTGTCTTTTAAAACGGTTTTCGAAAACTGGGCTTTAAACACTATTACTTATGTTTTTCGAAAACTATGTCGGATAAATTACCTTAATTTCAAACTATGTTTCGAAATTTCAAAATACATTCCAAGAGTGTGCTTTGTCTTGTTTGATTTTGATAAACCCTAATGACACAGAGGAAGGTCCACTTCATAATCTACAAGGACTCCTAGGATGTGTCAGATTTAGGGGGAGTCTAAATCAAACTTCTGAAAAAGTTTTTTTGTGTAATTAATTGTTTTGAAATTATTAGATAATTCCTTTGATTTGAATCAAACCTTAAGACTTAGAGGAAGAGTACTTGTGGTCAACAAGCTTCCCAGGACTGTGTCAAGTTTAGGGGGAGGTCAAATTAAAAGAATTATTGAATATTTCAAATGTTTTCATGCGCGGTATTTTCAAATCATGCTAAAAACATAAGTATTCTTTCGAAATACTATCATTTTTTTAATAAAAATACCAGTATTTTCAAAAATTCATCTGGTTTTGATCAATTTGAAAAAAAATGTTTATCTTGAGGTTGGAAAATCTTCCAGGACACTTAGGAAAATGTCCTTATAGTCAACAAGGTTTCCTATGATTGTGTCAGACTGGAAGATAAACCAAATCAAGTATTATGACTTCAAAAATTTATACATTTTTCAAAATATACTTACATCCTATTATTCTATTTTTCAGAAGTTATGTGACTTATGAAATTATTTTTATATTTACTTGAGTTTGAAAATTTTCCAGGACACTTAGAAAAATGTCCTTGTAGTTAACAAAATTTCCTAGGATTGTGTCAGACTGGAAAAGAAACCAAGTTAAGTAAAATATTATGTTTTCAAAATGCATAATACTTTTCAAAAATTCCTTATATTTTTCAAAGTCTCATCTTTTTCAAAAATAGTTAGTACTTGCAAAATATGTATAATATTTTTCAAAAAAACTTATATTTTTTAAAATATCTTTAAAAAATGCATCAGATCTTTCAAAGTACTTGCACCTTTCAAAACTCACAGTATTCTTTCAAAAATACAGTATTTTTCTCAAATGCAATATTGTTTAAGTTTTCTAAGATCAAAATACGTAAATACTGAGTTTTATGCTATGCCTTCAAAAATTTATACTAAGTATTTTCAAAAAGAACCAAATATTCTCATTGTTGGCGCAAGTATGTCAGGTGGTTTTTTTTGATGTAAGACAAAGGGGGAGAGGTGTGCTTAAGTTAGAAAACTTTTTTCAAAATTTTTTTTTGATTCTTACCAAAGGACCATTTAATCAAAATGTTTTTCAAAATGAGAGAAAATTCCCAGAGGATCAAAAATATATTTTCAAAACTAAGGTCATTTTTTAGTTTGATCCCAAGGATAGTAAGTTAGCCCCTTCAACCAATCTAACTTAAGTTATTGTCAAACATCAAAAAGGGGGAGATTGTTGGTGCAAGTTGCATCAATGATGTTCTCCTCTAAGTGTTTTAATGTTTGACAATTTACTTAAGTCAGTGACACATTGAACAGACAAAGGGGAGTTAAGAGAGGAGTAACCAAAGTGGAAGGAAGTCCTAGTAAACCTAGGCAATAAGTCCTGGTTCAGGGAATTGGGCACTAAGTCCTGATCGAGGATTGGGCACTAAGTCCTGGCAAAGGGCTGGGCACCAAAGACCTGCTCGGAAGGTGGGCACTATGTCCTGGTCGGAGACTGAGCAAGAAGACCTGGCCGAGGGTTGGGTACCGAAGACCTGGTTCGGGGAATTGGGCACGAAGACCTGGCCGAGGGTTGGGCACCTAAGTCCTGGACCTAGGGTTTGGGCACGGAGTCTTGGTCCGAGGGACTGAGCAACTTAGCTGAGCGATGACTAAGGACAGAAGTAGAGACGGGTCGTGGTTTGGGCATCTCGAGGTCCGGAGTAATCGGAGGCTAAGCAAAAGTCCACCCGAAGGACTGGGTGGCAACCAGCTCCTGAAAGGAGTAGGTGGAAGGCGCGTTCTCGGGGGTGAGAACTTGCGTCGGTTCGACCTAGGGTTTCGTGCAAATCTGAAGTCCGAACCAAGTCCTTAAGCCTAATATTGTATGTATATGTGCTTTGTGTTTGTGTATCTTGCAGGTACCAAGATTGGAAGACAAAGCAAGCAAAAAATCTGGGCTGGAAACCTTAAGGCTAGGCACCCCCATCAGTGGGGGCGCCCCCAAGCATCCAGGGTGCCCCCACTGATGGGGGCGCCCAAACTAAAGAAGGAAAAGCAATGTTTTGTGTCGTAGGCAGAATAGGCTTCAAGCGGGGCGCCCGAGAGGTCTGGGGCGCCCGGGTTCAAAGTTGTTTTGCTGCTACGATTTCAAAGTAGGAGATTAGCGTTGACTGGGTTCAAGCTAGGCGCCCGGGAGGTCCGGGGTACCCTGGTCAAAGGTTTTATCAGCTGCGGTGAGGTTGGCACAGGGATAAGGTTTGACCGAGTTTATAGGGGCGCCCCGACGTCCAGGGCGCCCCCAGAAGCACTATAAAAGGGGCTTCGACCCCTCTGCTTCAAACACAACTGCTGTGAGTGATTCTGAGCATTCTGACCGACGACAACGCGCTAAAGACGAGGCTCTATGACCGAGAGGCTCCAAGAGGAAGTGCGTGGCACTTCGGAGGTCCAGATCGGCCGAGTTTCAAACCCTAGTTGTTCGGTTTGCATTTAATATTCTGTACTTACCTTGCTATACTTTTGTTTGTACTTATACACTGTAAGACGGGTTTTCTCCACCTCCGGAAATTCGGAAAGGAGACCAATAGTGGACTTACGCCGAGTACATAGGCCTTGGACGTACTGACCCTGGGGGGTTGGGAACCAAGTAAATAAATCCCACTGTGTTCTTGTGTTCTTTCTGTTTTACTTTTCCGCTGCACTAACACTCTGAGTCCAGTACGAACGAAAGTTTTATGAAAGTTTCCGAAGAATTTTATCGGTCGATATTCACCCCCCCTCTATCGACGGCATCGATCCTACAGAGTCACCCATGTAGCCTTCAAGTTTTGCACTTTCTTCCCCTTCTCTGTTGATTTCTTCTTTTCTTCTTTCTTCTTTCCTTCTTCTTTTTCAAGAGGGGACACTCATCTCTCATGTGTCCTTCACCTTGGCAATTGTAGCAAATGATCTTCCTTGTTTTACTTTTGCTTCTTGACCCTTTCCTATCATGAGACTTATTAGTAGAAACATGTTTAAATGCTTTTCTCATTTTTCTTACCATGTAGGCTTCCGCATCACTATCCATTGATGCACTTGATTCCTCAGAATCAGATGAGATAGCCTTCTTCTTTTTACCTTTTCCTTGTTTGCCACAAGGGCTATACTTTTTGACTTGTATACCTCTTCAATTGTTCCGCCAACTCGAGTTTCATGAAGCTCCATGGTTGAAAAGAATTCTTCTAGAGATGTTTTCTCTAGATCCTTGGAAATATAGTACGAGTCCACCATTGATCTCCAATTTGATGTTCTTGGGAATGCATTAATGGCTTTCATCAAAATGTCTCGGTTTGACAATTGTTCTCCTACACTTGTTAGTCCATTAAGTACTTCCTTAAATCTAGCATGTAAATTTGATATCTTCTCCCCTTTATCAAGCTTGATATTGTTGAGTTGGGATCAGAGAAGATCTCTCTTTGCCATCTTCGCCTTCGAAGTGCCTTCATGAAACTCTACTAACTTTTCCCATAAATCTTTGGCACTTGAGTAACTCTCAATCCTTGTTACTTCTTGTTGAGGGAGTACACTTAGTAGATGATGCAAAGCTTTGAAATTTGCTAAATGGTCATCTCTTTATTTCATCAAGTAACATATTCTCTTGATCCCTAGGCACTTCAAACCCATTTTTCATTGTTAACATTATATCAAAATCGGTATTGAAAAATACCTCCATCCTCTTCTTCCACTATGAGAATTCTCTCTCAAATTTTGGTGGTTGGATGTGTGAGTCAGTCATTTCAAAGATTTTGCTCTTGTCGGTGGTTAGTCCGTTGAAGGCGTTCTTACGCTATGATCCCACTTGTTGAGATCGATGGCCCGGCTAGAGGGGGGTGAATAGCTCGGTCACCCCAAGTCGCAATTCTCCCTACGAGGTTAGCACAAACGGAAGCTTAACAATTAAAATAACAATGCTAACACAATACCGTTTTACGTGGTTCAGAGATTTCTTGCTCCTACTCCACGGCGTGTCCTTGAGGTGAACGATCCCTTGATCCTTCGGTCGATCACGCCCTGGCAATCTCCGGTTAAGTCTTTCCCCTTCTCGGTGGAGAACAACCTCTCACAATCTTTCTTCCTCCTTTCAAAATGATTCTAGAATTTGGGGAGGAAGATGAGCATTAGAGAGAAGATCTTACAATTAAGAACTAATCTTCTCTTAGCCTTATGCTGCTACTTAAATAGTGGAGAGGGTTGTTTAAACAAACATCCCAGCTCGCTACCAGTCGACTGCCCCAAGGGCAGTCGACTGATGCCCAGCTAGTGGCTAGCCAACGACTATATTTTTGAATTGATCAGTCGACTGATCCTGGACCAGTCGACTGATCTTTCTGTGAGTTCTAGCAGTCGACTACCCTAGGCGCAGTCGACTGCCCAACTTACATTTTCACTCAAACTCACTCCGAAGACCACCCTTCGCATATGCCTTGAAGTCCACTCCCTTGGCTTGCCCCTTGAAGTTCTCTTCCTTGACTTTCATCTCTCGGATGCGCACACAAGCCCACGGCTTGCCTCCATGCCATCCTTCGCGTATGCCCTTGAAGTCTACTTCCCCGGCTTTCCCTTGGAGTCCTCTTCCTTTGGCTCTCGTCCCTCGAATGCGTACTTCATGTGTGATTCACCAAGTCCTGCATGACTCAAATACACATATCAAACCAACATGACAACCTAACTTAATCATATTGACACACACATCAAAACTCATGATCTACTTTATCATACTTGGGTTGATTGCCCAACACTGTCTCCACTCGCATGCTCACTAGCCAATCTAATCTGGTAGCATGAGATCAGTCTTCGCACCCACTTTTAGCAAATGGTCAAATATTAACGGATTTGTCATGCCTTTACCGCGAGCCATTTGCTACGGGCTAGATAGGTTATTTTGGTGGACATATTCACCCTCTTGGGCTTTTTAGCAAAGCCCCAGCCATCAATGGATTTGGTGTGTCTTTACCGCAAGCCGTTTGTTGCTGGCTAGATAGGTCATTCTAGTGGGTCTATTCACCATCCTCACCCACTCTTCCAATCCACTTAGAGTTGTATATAGTACATGATCATGCAGCACATCACACCATGCAAGGCTAAGAGCACCCATATACATGACACTCACATAACCAACATATTCTCACAAGCACCTACTCACTACATGCACTTACATAACACACATAACTCATGACACTCACACACAGGTAGACGGATATTTTTAGCCTACATTACAGGCAGACGCTAACAAGATTGTTATCGAGTGCGGGTGCGAGTCTTGTCAGAAACATCAACATATCTCATATCGCCCAACTAAATTACTTGAAGCCTCTACGGTCTCCTGTCCCTTCGATCAGTGAGGGATGCACATAGTGGGTCCTTTTCCAATAGGGCTACAGCAAAAGAAGTTTCTATTGGTACTCATGGATTACTTCTCCAAATGGGTCGACGCTAAGCCACTCGCCCAAATTACTGAGGCTGTCATGAAGAAAATCCTCTGGAATAATATTGGCTATAGGTATAGAATTCCTCATAAGTTGGTATCGAGCAATGACTGACAACTTTTGGGTCACAAACTTAGAGAATGGTGTGAAAGGCTGGGTATTCATCAAGCCTTCACATCAGTCACTTATTCGCAAAGCAACAGTCAGGCCGAAGTTGTCAATTGAGAAATAATCAAAGGACTCAAGATCATGCTAGAACATGTTGGAGGGAGTTGTGTCAATGAACTCCCGAGTGTTCTATGGTCCTATCGAACAACTCCCAAAGAGGGAACCGGGCAAAGTTCTTTCTATCTTGTTTATGGCTCAGAAGTCATGATCCCGGTTGAGATCGGCAATGAATCAACTCAATGGGAACCTTACATCAAGGAGAATAATGATCAGGAATGACTGCTTGATTTGGATCTAGTTACGGAGGTGAGGGATAAAGCTGCTGCCCGGCTAACTGCATACCGCCAACACATAAAGCAAGTTTACAATCGCCGATGATCCCCAGGGATTATTAGGTCGGGGATCGGGTATGGAAAAGAATCAAGTTTGTCGGCGATGTCAGTAAACTTGAACCACAGTAGAATGGGTCGTACACAATTGTCGAAAAATTCACCGATGGCAGTTATTATTTGCAAGACGCTAATGCTAAAAGATTGGATAGGCCATAGAGTGCAAATCATCTCCAAACATATCAGGGACAATAACCTAAGTCATGAAATACTTTAGTATATGCATGCATTTGTATCCTCTTGTATCTTTGACAATCAAGTAGACGGGGAAAATTATAGTCAGGAGCTCAGACACACTAGTAAGTGTGGGATCGGTTCTGGTCGATAGAGGGGGGGTGGTGAATATTGACTCGAAATTTTTTTCGGAATTTCGTCGAAAAGCGTCTTTCTATCAGGGTTAGTACGTAATGGAAAATAAAAATAAACTAAAGAAAGACAAGATAAACACGTGGGATTTTACTTGGTTCCCAACCCTCTAGGGCCAGTACATCCAAGGCCTAAGCACTCAATCGTGAGTCTACTAATGGTCTCCTTTCTGGACTTTCCGGAGGCAGAGAAACCCGTCCTACAGTTTGAAGTACAAACAAAGAATAATAAATTTAACTCGTAAATGAAAAGCAAACCAAACAAAACAGTGAAGATCCGGCCAATCCGGAAGTCCAAAGTGTCGCACACTTCTTCCTGGAGCCTTCTTGGTCGTAGAGCTTCGCCTTGAGCACTTTTTCTTCGCAAGGAACGCTTTAGCGGATGTGAAAGTTGATGTTTCCAAGTGAGGGGTCGAATCCCTTTATATAGAAGCTTCACGGACGCCTGTGAGGTCTTGGGCGCCTGCCACGTCGCGACCAAACTTCATCCAAACCACCGAAATCGCAGCGGGGATAAGACCACCCCTTCCCAGGCTCCTGGGAAGCTCCCAGGCACCTGGGAAAGGTATCTTGGGCGCCTGATTCAAGTCAGGTGCCCAGGAAGGCCTCTTCCCAGGTCCTTTCTCCTGCGTTTGCTTTTCTATCTTGCCTCCAACTCCAGGTACCTGCAAGACAACAAACACAAGACAAAAACACACATAATCTTATACGTTAATGATTGGTTCTGACTTTGGATTTCACCTGAAACCCTAAGTCGAACCGACGCCTAATGTTCCCTTTCCCGGGGAACGTGTCCTCACCTACTCAATACTGGAGAAGTTATCATTGCCAACCAGAACCTACGGTTGGACTTTCGCTCAGCCTCCGAGAACTCGAATCTCGAGACATTTGACCTCAACCCCGTCTCTACTTTTGTACATGATTCCCGCTCGACTAAAGCTTTTGCCAATCGGGGCTTTCGGCTGGATTTTTGCTCGGTCTTCGAGAACTCGGATCTCGAGACATCCGACCTCGACCCGTCTCTACTTCTGTCCACCATACTTGCTCGGCAAAGACTCCGTTACCCGATCCCCGACCAGGACTTAGTGCTCAGTCCCCCAGACCAAGACTTCGTGCCTAGCTTCACTCACCAGGACTTAGTCCACCTAGCTTCACTCACTAGGATTTAGTTCACCTAGCTACACTCACTATGATTTCTTTCACCTAGCTTCCCTTGCTAGGACCCGGCTTCAGTCACCAGGGTTTCTTTCACTATAATCACTCGTTTGCTAGTGATCATGATCCTGACTAGACTTCCTCCAATCTTTAAGTAAATATAATCTCACACCTCAAGTCCGGTGTGTTTTAATCCCTTGGTCAAACTGACCAACCCTGGGTTCTGCTCATTCTGCCAAACATCAGATCCTGTTTGGCTAACCCTTTGTCAACCTGATCAAACCTGGGTTCACCCTACCAAACATAAGGTCCTTTTTGTTGGATCGGGTTGGACCGGCTAGAGGGGGTGAATAGACAGTAAAAAAAATATGAAAGTGGAGGCATTCATCTTTAAAAAAAGAAACATGGTCGCAACTGAGAACGTTGCTTCCAAGGCAGTGGACGCTCAATAAAAATCTCCTTGTGGCGGAGAAGCCCTTCAAAAATAGCATGCTAGACTTTTAGAGAGTTTACAAGAATGAATTAATTGAATGAATGAAAAGGCTGAAACTCTAAGCCTATTTATAGTCTAAGAGAATAAATCTGGATTGTTGATTGTTGAGGAATTTTCTCTTGGTCATTGATCCATGGATGTAATCTGAACGGTTAATCTTGGATGGGATTAAACTGCATCCATTGGATCTGATTAAAGGATAAGGTTTTATCCTTTAAGACTTTTTCTTCTGCTCTAGACTTCGCTGTTGTAATCTTCAAGTAGTAACATCGGCAATTGCATGTTGTCATCACCAGTTATCCCAAGTGGTAACCATGACAACATATCTTAGGTGAGGTCTTGGGATCGAGTCTTCTTAGCAGCAATTAAATTCTACTTTTTTCAAATGCCTTGTTTGACATGGTCAAATTGACCAGTCTTTTGGTTCTTCGTCTTCTGGGTGATTTCCGGCCAACCGGAATTAGGCTCACCCGAATCCGACTCCGACCTTTCGCCCTTCGAGCGTCCTTCCTCCCGGCTTCTCGTCCCTCGGACACCGCGCACGTCGTTCTCGCTCCACCGGCGTACTCTTCCATAGTTTTCGCGTCTCTCGGATTATACCGAGCCCGTCGGCTCACTTCCCCGCACAATCCTTCACGTCCGCTACGTCTTACGCTCGACTTCCTCCATACCTAAGCTCCTGCACACTTAGCAGAGGGATTAAACACACCAGGACCTAACTTAAATCGGTTGATCACATCAAAACTAACCAGGGGTACTTACACTTTTTTGGTTTAACCCTTGATCACTTTAACTACCCTTAAGTTGTCTAACATTGTCACTAACTTTAGTATATTGTCAAACATCGAAACACTAGAGGATGATTGTTCATCACTGATGCACCTTGCACCAACAGTAAGCTTGTCAAAGCATGTTGCTGATGAGTTCCTACCAACTTGTGGTGTCGAGGATGCCCAAGTTGTGTAGACTCAACCGAGGTGCTGAGGGATGCTCGATCGGGAGTAGCCCGAGTTCCTACCAGCTTGTGGTGCCGAGGATGCCCATATTGTGTAGACCTAGCTGAGGTGCTGAGGATGCCCAGCTGGGAGCAACCCGAGTTCCACCAACATGTGGTGCTGAGAATACCCAAGTTGTGTAGACATGGTCGAGGTGTTAAGGATGTTCGGCCTGGAGCAGCCCGAATTCCTACTAGCTTGTGGTGCCGAGGATGCCAAGTTGTGTAGACATGGTCGAGGTGCTGAGGATGCCCGGTTGGGAGCAGCCCAAGTTTCTACCAGCTTGTGATGCCGAGGATGCCCAAGTTGTATAGATCTGACCGAGGTGCTGAGGATGCCCGACCCGGAGCATCTCGAGTTCCTACCAGCTTGTGGTGCCGAGGATGCCCAAGCTATGTAGATCTGGCCTTGGTGCTGAGGGAACCTGGCTGGGAGCAGACCGAGCTCCTATTAACGTGCAGCGTCGAGGGTATCGAGCCAGGAGAGGTCAAAGTCCTTGCCAGCACACAAACGCCAAGGGTACTCCCATGTTTTGACTTTCCCTATCGCGAAAAGAGATTATCAGACACCAAGTGAGTAGCGGACATGAAAGCGGTGCTCAGCAGGGAATAAGTTGAAAAAAAAAATTGGAGAACATACTTCCATAGTATGAAGGCAAGCAAATAGAATTCGAAAGGAGACAAGTCGCAGTGATATGACAAACTACAAAGTGTATTTTGCAAAACAAGTTACACTTAGAAGATAAAAATAAAAAACATATGACACAAGGTAAAATATATTCATTTACGTAGAAAAACAAAAGTGCACAATTTACAACCATAAAGGTCAGACATCCAAACAATAAAGACAGAGACAGATTACATCAAAGTTCTTTCTCCTCTGCGGACAGTTCTTCTCACGTTTGACCAACGCTAAGGAAGCTCAAGTCGACATCTGGCTTCAGTACCTTAGCTCGTTGGATCTGTTGAACCACTCCATTGAATCCCTGTTTAAGTCACTTCAGTACTTGACTGGCCATGATGTCACCAAACTCCTCGGATTAGAGGAATTTGGCCTTAACTGCAACATCTACTTCGGACCGACGAACCTCCTCACTGGCCTTATAACTCTCTAACTCTTGGAGGATCCGATCCCGATCAGATTTTATTTCCTGAGTATCGGCCAACGTCCGATCTCGGGCAATGAGTGCTTCTTCGAGTTGTTCCCGAGCCGAGGACAAGAGAGACTCAGCTCGGGAGAGACACTCCTGTTAGTTAGATACATAAGCAACAACAACTTATAGTTCCGTTTCGTTCTTGGTTATCTTGGTTGTCTGCTCCTTGATTTGGCCACTAAGTTCCTTGGATGATTCAAGAAGGCAAATATCCCCCAACAGTTTGGTCTCTCGAGCCTGGAGTTGTTCCCTCTCCTGGGTAAGTTGAGTCACCTCTGTAGAGAGAGATTTAGTTCTCTCCGACAAGAGATGCTCCCGGTGTCGGGTGCTATTCAACGTTAACTCCAATTCCTGGGAAATGCCCGCAGAATGTTTGTGTTTGGTACGGAGGTCTCTGATGACCTTGGCCTGCATCTGGCCCTCCCGTTGGACTGGCCAGACCTCCGCCTCGAGCTCGACCACCAGCAGCTGTTGGGCTTCGGTCTCTTGCTCGGGAGGCAGATGGTGTCCGAGAGTCAGGCACTTGGACATGGCCTAAATAAGAAAAACCATGAAATTCAATACCAAAATAGGAGAGAAGAATATATTAAGATTTTACCTTTAGGAGGGGCTCATATAGCCAGCCTACCACCCCAGCTGAGCCTACCTCCCTAAGAGAGGTCATGTACGCCTCGGTGCACTCATTGATTGCCTCCCGACTTCGAGGGGAGGGGATGCTCTAGATAGCTTCAGAAGATCGAACGAGGATGGGGAGGTCTACTCGGCGAGTATCCTCGATGTGTATGATAGATGACCCCAAGAAGCTATCATCCGTGCTCGAGGATAATTCGTCTGGGGTCTAAACCCCCCGAGGTAGCTCCTTGATCTGTAAACTCTGGTGTCCGATCTTAGCCGCCATTTCAGCAACTTGAGCTTTCCTGCAAAGGCGATCGCTAATAAGCTCTGACTGTGCAAAGCGGACTGTCTTGCCTTTATGGTTGACAGACCCAGGTGAGAGAACAATGGAAGGAGGGTCCAACAAGACAGGGGGGACACGACCTCATTCTAGAGCTCCTCGGCTGCTGGGACTGCTCCCTCTCGGAGCTTGGGAAGCAGAACAAGATCCTCAGTTCCCTCAGAGGTGGTGTTAGGGACTCGGCTTGATCGAAGCTTTCTCTTCCGAAGAGCAAAGGCAGAGTCTGATTTTTGAATGGTAACCGAGGGTTCATTCTCCTCTTCTTCTTCAGACGGAACGAGACGAAGCCTACGTTGAGTAGGTGAGGGACTGATCCCTTGAGCCAGTGCAACCTTTGAGGTCGGAACCATTTATGGCTGAGCATTGGTATCCTATGCTACAACAGGAATGGAGGTAGGACTGGCCTCCTGAGTGGTGGGCAGTTCCGAGATCAGAGGCTCTTGATTGCGAGTCCTCTCAGAGTCCCTAGGGGACTCAGGGAGTGGGTCTCCTTGAGCTTTTTGAGTCAGGGCTTTCTCATCCGACAGCTCCCATTTGAGCAGTTTACTTATCGATTGGGCAAGCATGATGGATTCTGCAAAGAAGGCAAAAGAATATCAGTTAGTATAAACAAGCGTTAATAAAAATAGAAGACTTACTGAGCTCCCGAGCCAGACTAGTAGCCTTGAGGCTAAGTCCAACCCTATAGAGAAGCCCTTCACAGTAGATAATGTCCGGGCCATGGAACTCCATTCGAGCCAAGATGCCCCTGACCCGTTAATAACCCTGATCGCCCTAAAAGTCACCTAAATTTGGGATGGGAGGCAATCCTTCCAACTAATGAGTTGGGGAGAAAGGATGCTCGGAGAGACTGATAAAGAAAAATCACTCTTTTCATCCGTTGTGTGAAGAAGGAAGGCCACCTAAGAATCTATGGCTAACTCATGTTGTGAAACTAAAAGCTCCTCTAGATACGAGGCTCGAAAGGAAAAAATAATGAAAGAAATGAGGGGTTAAAGATATCCCAAACAATTTGAATAGAAGGAATGCCCCGCTCATTTGAGCAAAGGCATTCGGGGCCACTTGTTGAAGGGGAATGGCGAAATACTGGGTTATGGCCATAAAGAAAGGGATGATGGGAAACCGAAGACCGAATTCTACTTGACCTAGGAAAAAAGTGTAAATCCCTAGAGGAGGTTCTACGGGAGACTTATTGAGCCTGGGTGCCCTGAATTCAAACCCTGCTGGGATACCATATGTTTCACAGGCGACCTACAGGACTACAGGCATAACCCTCGCTGTTGTAGCCTCATGCTATTCTGACTGATAGGTCTGCTTTTTCGGTGGCCCTGCACCTTCTTGTTAGATCGTGTTCATCAAGCTAGAGGGGGGTGAATAGCTTCTTTCGATTCATTCTTCCTTCAATCGTTAGTGCGCAAGCGGAATATACTAATAAAGACAAAACTAACGAAAGGAACACACCTATTTACGTGGTTCGGAGATAAAACTCCTACTCCACGGCTGCCCGCAAGGTGGGCGATCCCTAATCCGTCGGTGGATGATTCCCTGGAGCACCTCCGGCTAGATCTCGTAGCTCCTTGTGGGTGGAGAAACTTCTCCACAACCTCTGAACACTATCTGAGCAAAGAAGGCTACTAACCAACTCTATCCAAGCAGATTTCGCCAAGAAAGAAAAGCCTAAAATGAGCTCCTTTAAATAGAGCTCGAGTCTGAAATGACCGCTACCAGTCAACTGCCCCTGGGGCAATCGACTGGTCCCACCCAGATTCGATCGTTGCACCCAACATTTGAATCTCCAGCCATTACCAATTGACTACCCCTGGGGCAGTCGACTGGTCCTTCCCTAAGCCTATGGTTACACTTCCCGAGTACATTTCTCTCCGCACTCGAACCCTCCCGGCTTAGTTCCTGAGTACAAACACTCATACTCGGACCCTCACGACCTGGTTGACTCTTCAATCAGCAGTCTCGATCTGTTGCCTTCACGCCCTCTTCATCTTCGACTCTCGTCCCTCGGATGCGCACGGAAACCCTCGTCTTGCCTCCATGCCACCCTTCACACATGCCTTGAAGTCCACATCTCTCGGCTCATCGTCTCTGATCCAGCAGCCTCAATCTGTCACCTTCAAGCCCTCTTCGACTTTGGCCCTCGTCCCTCGGATACGCACACAAGCCCGCGGCTTGTCTCCATGCTATCCTTCACGTACGCCTCGAAGTTCGCTTCCCTCGGCTCATCGTACCTGCTTTGTCCATGGTCCCTCGGATGCGCACGCAAGCCCGCAGCTTACCTCCATGTCACCCTTCACCTGAAGACATCCAACCAAGTCTATGTGTACCTACAAACCTGCATACTCACATACACATATTAGTCCAACAATAAACCCTAACTTACTCATATTGGCACACACATCAAAACCCATGATCCTCTAGATCATACTTGGGCCAATTGCCCCCAACACTTCTCCCTCTCTACTCTTTCCTTACTTTTTCTCTACCTTACCACTCTTGCCCATGATTCTCAGAGAGAAGTGTGGATGATCAAGGAAAAAGGAAAAAGAAGGAAAGCTTACACTGAAAGAAACTTTGGCAAAGGAAAGAAGGTAGAACAATCTCCGATGGTCTGCGGTGTGAGAAAGCAGATGACCATTTAGGCATCCCTTTTTATATGGAGACAACGGCAACACAGAAGGAATGGATGCGAGACACGTGGGCGTTGAATGGCCATGGATCTCGAAGCGTACGACTCATTATAGCCGCGGGTTGGTCTGCCTTGACTATCATGTCAAGGAAATGACGCTTCGTAGGGGGCGTGCCACGTGGTGGCAGCCTACTTGGCAAAAGGATTTCTTGTCACTAATGTGCTCCATGTGCTCTTAATAAGTGATTGACAACCATTGATCGCGACGTATCGAAACTCGTGAAACTCTTGGGGTTAATTCAAATAATTACCTTTCTTCTGTCGAAAATTTTGATTCCTAGGATCCATGAAATAGTTAAGGTGGAAAGTTCCTAACTATACTTTTTACCTACACCTCTCTCCCCAAAAACGCCACAAGCCCAATCAGTCAAATAAACTTTCTTCGATTAGACTTAAAGGCAAGACTTGTGATCAGGATGGGTAGCCCAAGGGGAACACGTGGCTCGAGAAGGTTGCGTGCCATGGCTAGGAGGGAGAGAAGTGCTCGAGAGAGTCCCCGCGGCCACCTCAGGAGAGGTGTGCCCAAGACCAACTCAAGCTAGCGTTCCCGAGACCGCCTCGGGAGAGGTGCGCCCGGGACTAGCTCGGGCATTGAGAGTTCCCAAACCCAACTCAGACAGCGGAGCTCGAGACCAACTCGGGAGAGAGAGGATGGATGAAAAGAAGTTTATCATTAATGACGATAATGACACATTTAATACAGGCAACGACCGTTTCATGTGTCCCCTCCCTGAATAAGAATATTGGCCGGCAGTTATGACCCACAACGCATGACTTAATGTACGCGGCGGCCGTTTCCAGGAGCCCCCAGTGAACGACAGCTAGCAGATAGCCGCGAATCATGAGGCATGGGAATGGGGGAGACGGTTACAACAATGTGGTAGCACCCGAAGGAAGGAAGCAGCGATTATATAAGGTGATTAAGGCCCTAGTGAGGGGGATCTTCTGAACTTTAGTATTTTGATTCTTCTTACTCCTGCTCTATCCTTGAATAATCTCTAACTTTAGCGTCAGAGAGGGTTCCGCCGGAACTCCTTCCGGTGTATCCCCTTAACGGTCATGTTACTCTCGCAGGCATAGACATCCTCCTTCGTCATCATTCTAGGCTACTCCACTGTGACTTGTCATCTGCGTCGTTCACTTCCGGAACACCCAAGATACTTTTAATGTGGTCAACCGAGTAAAGTTAGATCTTGTTGATTCGATCCCTATGTCTAAGTGTGCAAGAACTTAGGAGCATAGGAAGTCGAGCGGAAGATGCTGCAGTCTAGAAGGATGACACGACAAGGGAACTGACTGGCTTGGTGCATCTGTGAGACGCAAGATTGCAGAAGAGTATACCGGTGGACGAGAAGGGTGTACGCGACATTCGAGGGATAAGAAGCCAAGGAGAAAGTTCGTCCGAGGAAAAGGTTGGAAGTTAGGTTCAGGTGAGCTCAACTTCGGATGATCGAAAATTACCCAGGAGTGTCAAAAGATTGGTCAACTAAAGGTTGACCAGAATGAAGCTGACTGAAGCTTCTGATCTTGGGCGCCCAAGTGAATTCGGGCTCCTGAGCATACAAGCGCCCGAATGGATTTAGGCGCCTGATAAATCAGGCACCTGTGTTGACTCCGGCGCCCGATAACCATTATAGTCGTTTTACGATCGTTATGACGTAGATAAGTACTGACCCGATTGAGGCACCCGTGTTGTACTCGGGTGCCCGAGATGGACCATGTCATCTCGTGGATATGTTTTTCAGGCTCTATAAATAGAGCCCCTTTGATGAGAGTTTTTCATGAATTCATGTATAAACAATTTTGTACTCATTGTCTAAGTCTTATCTGAGCTGTAAAGGTTTTGTAAGAGACTTCTCTACCTACACAAAGAGATATTTGGAGATTGAGCATTCAACTACCTTGGATTAGCAACCACTTTGGTTGCAACCAAATAAAAATCTAGTAGTCTCTATTTTAGTTGTTAATGTTATTAATTTCTAGTTTAACTGCCTAATCTGTTATCATTGCTAAGTTGAGAAGCAAAAGAACCAGTTTCATTTTTAAGGGTCATTCATCCCCTCTAGCTGGTCTGCACGGGTCTTATAAGTAGTATTAGAGCCAAGACACTTTAGAAGGACTAACCATCAACTAAAGCAATACACAAATGGTCGGATCAAGCATCTACTCACCTAAGTTTGAGGGGGTGCTCACGCTTTGGAAGCGCAAAATGGAGGTATACTTCAAGACTGACTTTGACATTTTACTAACAATTAAGTATGATTTTAAAGCACCTAAAGATGGTAACGGAGATGAGAAAGAAGAGCATCTATGGACCAAGAAGGAGCAAACTAATTTCGTGGTCAACGAAAAAGAAGAATTCTATTTGCTCAGCGTGTTGTCATCACAAGAAGTCAACCAAATTAGCGCTTACGGTTTGGCAAAGGAACTTTGGCAAAAATTTCTTGAGCTCAACGAAGGTACCTCGGAGGTGAAACTGGCGAGATAGGATCTGCTCCGAAATCAACTGACGAACCTTTGGATGGACACTAGAGAAACTATCACCCAACTACACGCGAGGATTAAGGAACTAATAATCGGACTCACCAACCTTGGCAAATTAATAATGAATCGAGATTCAGTTCGATATGCACTCAATGCCTTCCTTAGAACCCAAGAGTAGACATCGATCATATATGTCTACTACATATCTAAATATTTAGAGATACATACTTTGGAAAGTCTATTATCTACATTAGAATTACACAAGTCTCGATATACAGGATCTAGCAAAGACAAAATGGACTACATTGCCATGAACACAAGAAATGATGAATCAGACTTAGATTCATCACTTGACGAGGACGGAAAAGCATAAATAGTAAGGAAATTTTTGAAGTTCCTTAAAACTAATAATTTTAATAAGTCGCAGGCAACGAAACTACTTAGAAGAAAAGGAAGATTCACTGCTACAATTGTCAAGAGGAAAGACACATCAAGGATAACTGTCCAAGACTGACAATAAAGAAAAGAAGCCTAGTCGAAGAAAGCAAAAGAACCTGAAGGCGACGTAAAGTGAATCATCTTCCTCGGAATATGAGATAGAGGATTATGCTAGGCTTGCTCTAATCGCAAGCTATGAAGGAGAGGATAACAAAAGCTCATTCGAAATAAGCATTAATGAAGGCGGTGCATTAGATTGTGAATCTGACATGGTAAGTGTGGTATGTAACCAAGCTATGAAGGAGGGGACAACAAAAGCTCATTCGAAATAAGCATCAATGAAGGGGGTGCATTAGATTGCGAATCTGACAATGATAAGTGAGGTATGTATCCTCCCTCTTGCTTAACTTTATGATGCTATTCAGATGTTAAGTAGATAAGAGCAACTTGGTGCATGAAGGTCATGTTATGCGGGGTCCCAGGAAAGGGTCTATTATACACAGCATTTTCCTACTTTGTAAGAGGTTGTTTCCAGGACTCGAACCTGTGACCTTTTAAGTCACAAAGCGGCAACTTTACCAATGTACCAAGGCTCTCTTTCATTCAGATGTTAAGTAGATCTTTATGTAAATTATGAACCATGTATGTTAATTTGAAAAAGAAAAATGTTGAACTAAAATCAAATTTAGCCTCTTCATGTCCACTAGAACTTTATGATAAATTAGAAACTGAGAATGAAGAATTAAAGGCACGGATAGCCAAATTAGAAAATGAATATGCATATCAAAGTTCAAAATTTTCTCAACTCATATTATAGAAGACTTAATCGGTATTTGAGAAATCACAAGAGTCAAATTACAAAAATACCTAGAAATTACATCACCAAAATTTTGATTAACCTTGCATGTAGGAATTTATTTTGGATTCCTAAATCTGTCTTGAACTGTTAGATTATTATTTCAGAAATTAATATTTTTTCTTGGTCATTTTAAATTATTTTTTCGAGAATTTTATTTTTGTAGAAAATTACTTTTTAAATTTTTTTTCTGATAGACTTAAGTCATATCTATTCACAAAAAAATTTTGAGATTTTTTAAATTATTAAATAATTTTTTATGAATTTTTTTTATCAAAAGTCAAAATTTTAAATTTAAAAATATTTTGAAATTGATTTTTGGAAAACTAAATTTTTTGGAGACTAACCGTTAGATTTTGACTCTTATAAAAAAATATATCAAGAGTTTTTAAAAGTCAAATATATTTTTAAGCATTTATTTTCTAAAATTTATGAATCGTTAATGAATTATTTTTTTACACTCAACGAAAATATATTTTGTCTTGAAAATTTTTATGTGACTAGATCTACTATTCTAACATATTATCAAAATTTTTAGAAATTTTAGACAAAAATATAATTTTCTATGATTTTTATATCAAAAATGTATTTTTAACTTTAAAATTCCTTAAACATAGTTTTTTAACAAAATAAACCTTTTGATGACTCTTAATTGTATTTTTAAAAACTTAGAAAATTTTCAAAAGATTTTGGAGAAAGAAAAGAATCTTTACTTCAAAAATAAACTATCTTTAAGCGAAAGTTGTTTAATTTTTTTTTAAGTTTTATCCTTAATCATTTTTTTTTTGATGTGATCAAAGGGAGAGAAAATAGAAATTAAGTTAAGGAGGAGATTTTAATTACAAAATTTTTTGTGTACTACCTTGTAAAAAAGTATTACTTTTGTTTTCACTATTTGTGTTTCCCTAACTTAACTCGGGTCAATGTACATTAAAAAAGGGGAGATTATAAGTATCCCGAGATAGTTGATGTGGTCAACCAAGTCAAGTTAAGTCCTGTTGATTTGATCTCTATGTCTAAAGGTGTAGGAATTTAGGAGCACAGGAAGTCGAGCCAAAGACGCAATAGTCGAGAAGGATGGAACGGCAAGGGAGCCGACGGGCTCGATGCATCCAAATGACGCAAAGACTGCAGAAGAGTATACCGGTGGACAATAAGGGCGTGTGTAACGTCCGAGGGATGAGAAGCTGGAGAGAAAGTCCATTTGAGGAAACGGTTGAAAGTTGGGTTCGGGTGAGCTCAACTTCCGATGATCAGAAATCACCCCGGAGCACGCAAAAGAATGTTGCCCAGAATGAAGCTGACTGGCACTCGCCGAGCACACAGGTGCCCGAGTGGGTTCAGGCGCCCGATAAATCAGGCGACTGTGTTGACTCAGGCACCTAATAAGTATTATAGTCATTTTATGGTTGTAGCGACGTGGATAAGCACTGAACCGATTGAGGCACCCGTGTTGTACTTGGGCGTCCATGATGTGCCACGTCAGCACGTCGATAAATTTTTTGAGCTTTGTAAATAGAGCCCCTTTGCTCCAAGGTTTTCATGAATTTAAGTGTAAACAATTATGTACTCATTGTCTAAGTCTTCTCTGAATTGTAAAGGTTTTGTAAGAGGCTTCTCCGCCTACACAAGAAGATATTTGGAGATTGAGCATTCAACTGTCTTGGATTAGTAATTACCCTGGTTGCAACCAAGTAAAATCTGGTAGCATTTGTTTTAGTTATTTATGTAATTAATTTCTGCTATAACTATCTAATCTGTTATCTTTGCTAAGTTGATAAGCAAAAAATACAGTTTAATTTTTCAAGGTCATTCACCCCCCTCCCCCCTAGCTGATATGCACGAATCCTACAAATATATCCAAACGGCTATGACAAAAATGTCATCATGCACAAAAATAAAATAACTTCATCATCCAATCCTGCATTACGTAGAAGATAATAGGTTATTAAATAAAATAAGCACAATCCTGCGTTAAGTAGAAGATAATAGGTTATTAAATATAATAAGCACAAGATATAGTATCAAAATAATGCACAAACAATAAAGCTAATATTAAAATAGATATATACAAAGTTATCAAAAAATCATCAATAATTCAAGTGTTGAAGTTCTATAATTAGAATGGCACATATTATCAAAAATAACATAACCAATTTTAATGTTTAATGATTGGTAAATACAAAATTGAAGTTGAAGGTCAACATATCTCAAAAATTCTACTTATCATAAGCTTTAAGTCTTAAGTCTCATGTGAATCAAAATCATCTGATGTTATAAAAGCAAAAGGACTCATTAATGAATAGCGATCAAAGAATTCTCGCATTTGTTGTCGTTCTGACCCGATCATCCACTCCTCTACTATCATTCTGACCAGATCATCTATGGACTACCCCGACTGCTCTTCTGTCATCCTAACCTAATCATCTATCGACTGCTCCAACTGCTCTAATATTATGACCCGATCCCTCAATGTTTGATTTTCTAGCTGTAACTTGTGCACATAAGTGGATGATGAACTAGGTCGACCCCTACCCTAGGATCCATCACATAATCATATGTAACACATGCATGGGAGCCAAGGTAGTGGAGGGTGTTGTTTTTTACTTCCATCAATAATATATATCATTTGTAACTTTATCGGATAAAATCTGTAAGTTGTGTCCCTCGATAGTAGGCTAAGATACTTATGCAACTCATCAATAATATTGTCCTATTAAAAAAATTATAACTATTATCTAATAAACAATTAATAAAGCTAGGCATTTTTAAATATGGGCGATAATAAAATTTATATTCTTATGTCTATGACCTTTGATCTCGCATCCACAAATGTGTTATCTTACTTCTTGTAAGTTTTGCAAAATACCTCCACGTAAGTATCGGGTTTATCTAAAGTATTTGCCTACAAAGATAAAATATTTAAAAATAAAAAAAGTTTTTTACCAATTATAAAAATTTTAAATAATATTATTGTAAACTCACCAAGTCTAATGTATATTCTATAATAGATCGTGATTCAGCCGTATACTTTAATGATTCCGTGCTTGGGTGACTAACCTAAGCATTTCTATTGCATTAAGCAATCATTGAATTTCGTTGTCATTTTTCTACCATTCAAATGTTTGATCATGCATCCCAAATCTTTCTGGTATATATGATAACTTTGTTCCTTTTTTTCTCAACTTGTACATCAAGTTCTTATACAACTTCTGATAATAATTGTTCCATGTTGATTTGAATTTCACTTCATGTTCTAGATAGCAGGTATATTTTTTTCTGCAACAATATTAAAAACATTAGTATCCAAGAATATTTTTCAGTATTAATAATATTACATTGCTTACATGCCTCTATGTAGAATTAGAAGCGCACTACCATTTTTAAATTTGTTTGAGATGTAAGCCACAACACTATATGGCCAATGGAAATAAAACTACATGAAAAAATTTGTGATTTTTCAATATAAAAGAAGATCTAAATTTGAATTAGTAATAACATCGATACATATACCAACTCCCAACAATATTGAATATAATCTGACCACTGTGTATTACTGCATTAGCTAATATGATTATATCTATAAAATAACATTATAACACATACACAATCCAACACATAAAAAATAAGCATATTACAATAATAATAATTTTCAACCCTACTATTTAATCACCATTACAATCTGAATTATTAACATGAATAATTTTTATTTTTTTCATCGTTAGATGCTATTAGATCATCAAGCTTCTCACTACTAGATATCTCTCTAGCTATCATCTATTTCCTTATAAGTGACATTTACATCTATAAGTAATTGTGATATAGATTGAATCTCTGAATCAACTGAAGATATCTTTACTTCCTTATTCTGAAATACATCATAATTTTGGGTCATAATGAAGTTTGGCATTTCTATGTTTAATCGAGGCTTAATTCGACAAACTGATAACCATTCACTAAATCTCCTTCTCTTCATCGAGTATCCAAGATAGAAAACTTGTCCATCTTGTACCGCGTAAAAAAAAAGGTTCAAATTAAATTTGTTGAATTTTTTGTTTGCATGAAACTCAACTAAATTATAGTTGACATGTATTCTAGCTAGTATCTATTTTTGGAGTTGGATCATACCATGAACATTTGAATAATACACACCTTTTTATGAGCAAAGCAAGATATTCGACCTCAATGATTTCATTAAGTTTATCATAGTAATTAAATTCAGTATCAGTGTTGGTGGTAGATCATTTTACGTAAACATCTAAATTAGAGGTCATTATACGTGAATCGAGTTATGCCACATGAAATTTGAAGTCATTCACATAGTAACCAGAAAAGATCTTATATTATAGAGAGGTCCTAATGCAATATTCTTTATTCTTTCATCTTGTACATTTGGAATTCTATGGTAAAAAATTAGTTATGATATAAATTGATTATTACATACATGGGGAAAAAATATTCCCTAACTTACATAGATTTCAAACAAAAGTGCAATTTCTATCTCTATCTTTTTCTCTACCTCATTTGAACCTATTGATGAATTTTGTAGTTATAGTTGTAGTTGTTGTTCGTATAAGCGATCAAGGAAGGTAATTTTAAAACATATGATATAACAAACAAACATAACGGGATAAATGTTTCAAATTAGAAGTTAACTCACTTTAAGTAGGATTTGATCTTATCACAGTTCAGGAATATGTATGTTTTTGTTGCATGATATGATTTTGGATTTAACCATCTACTAACAGATGCACTCATTATCTTACTAGAAAACTTGAAAATTGAAAGTATATCTAGATCTATCGGTTGAGAATCATTAGAATTTTGAGGACACTTGCGATGTCTAGTTTTCATATATCAGCAAAATAATATGAATAAAAGGAAGATACTTTTTTAACTAGATAAGCAGTATATATTGACCACTCGATGCTTGTTCTGTTAAAACATTATTTTTTTAATTTCCTCAAAAATTATTCAAATAAATAAATCCATCTGTACTCCACAAGACCAGTTGGTTGTGCCTCGTAAGGTAAATGAACTGGTAGATGTTCCATTAAATTAAAAAAATTAGGTGGGAATATGCACTCAAGTTTAGAAAGTATAAGAGGTATTTTTTTTCGAGCTGAACCATTTCTGCTGTCGTAATAACCCTCGATGTCAACTTTTTTTAAAAAAGACTCAATTCTGTAAATATTTGCCAAACATTATTAGTAAGTAGATAATGGAAGATGATTGGAATAAGTCATTGCATGAACACATGATAGTTATCGCTCTTCATTCTAAACATTTTAATTTGTTCATAACCTTGCATCGAGCTATATTCAAGGCATACCTATAAGGGAAATTCACTTCATTGAACCAACAACACAATATCTGCTTGCACCATTGAAAATTTATTGGTTGTTTCATTCTGATTTAACTCAGGTCTCGTTCCTCATGTGATTTTACTATATCTTTAGTTTTGCCCATAACATTTATTTTAGTATTAAAAATATTATCGAAAAAATTCTTCTCCACATACAAAATATCTAAATTATATTGAATGAGAAAATACTTCCAATATGACAACTCCCAAAATATGATTCTTTTCTTCCAACCACACTTTCATACCCTAACAATGTATTTATTTAATTCATCAAAACTAGTTTAAGTTATTTATACAAATCCATAATTGTCTGTTTCTTCAATGATTTCATCACCTAACTTAATTGATGGAAGAAGATTTCTAACCATTATATTTTTTATGAAATCTTTCTTATTTTGCCTGAAAGGGTGCTTAACTGATAAAAATTTGTGATGATTATCAAACAAAGATACATTCCCACTGAAAGGTATAAAATTGTACCAAACTCTGTCATGCAATGTGGACATGTTAATTTACCAACAGTGCTCTATCTTGACAACGTATATTGAGTATATTGAAAAATTACTAATCGTTCATAATAAAGTAGCATACAGGGTACAATTAGTTTTACTTGCAATCAAAGATTAAAAAAAACATAAGTCTATGACTTTACATTCCATATTTCATTTAGCTCGACAATCAGAGATTGAAAAAAAAAACATCTATCTTCTCTTTCAAATTCTTTGGACATGGAATAAGCACAGTTAGGAACATGAATTCGTCTTTCATGCACATGAATGACAACAAGTTATATAATGTTAATATGATTGGCTAAGATGAATATTGTTATTCAGATTGACCAAATAGCTGAAATCCATCTTCTGAAAGTCCCAATCTTACATTATATAATTCCATTACAAATAGCAAAAATGTAGTATCAAGATGTTTCCATATAAATGAGTCAGAAAGATGACACATTATATCTCCTGTTGGGTTCTCCCGGCACAAAAACATAAAAACGCAGCGGAAACAAGAACCCTCGAGCGATCCATGCGAAAGAAAAACTCGTACAAAGTTGATCTACATCTACTTCTAAAGAAGATATACCTTCGGAGCGTGCCCTTTGCTTATCCCGCTCGTCTAAGGTGCGCCGGATCTCTTGCACGTTCAAGTGTCCATGCCTCTATTCGTATCCACACGGACACAATCTCTCAACTTTGGGAGAGCTACCTTAGTTGTGCAAGCAACTTGAGGTAGCTTGCAGAACACCAAGAACCCTACAGTAGGGTTTCGGCCAAAGGAGGAAGATGAGGGAGGGAAGAAGAAAGGGAAGAAGGAGAGGAAGAAGACCCCATCCAAAGTCACAAAGCCCTCTTTTATACTCATCCCATGAATATGAAGAGGTTTTTGTCTCTTTGGCTTCCTTCATTAATACCAATAAAGAGCACATCTTTTCATGTGACTCTTTGTCATTTCCCATGCAAGAAAAGAATCTTTTCTTTTCCCTTCATTAAACACTTTAATGAATTTCCCTTTAATCCCAACCGGGCCTCTCGGGCTTCCGACTGGTCTCCCGACCAAGTCTGCCGAGAGCCGAGCTCCCGACCTAGTCTGCCGAGCTCCGACCCAGTCTGCCGAGCTCCGACCCAGTCTGTCGAGTGCCGACCCAGTCTGCCGAGTGCTGACCCAGTCTGCCGAGTGTCGACCCAGTCTGCCTTCCCGAGTTCCCAACTCGGGCTCGGACTTCCCGAGTTCATAACTCGGGCTCAGACTTCCCGAGTTCCTAACTCGGGCTCGAACTTTCCGAAGCATCATGTCCTTAGTGTGTGACCCAATAGGCTCTTGTGACGTTGGCAATGCGCCTAAACACTTTAGACACATAAACAATGAGCGGCATCTAGCAATGCATCATTGCTACTCAAGTAACAAGAAAAGTCGAGATCCGACTAAACCTCCGTGACAATGATAATGTATGACCTTGTCCTTCTATCCTTGATATCTAGATTGACCAATGAGACATAGACCGTGTCATCCTCAATCAATCTTGTGTTTCTTGATTCCCGAGTAGACTCACTCAAACAAATAAGCTCAATATCTCATATTGACTCATTTGAGCATGATCATGTGTTTCAGTAGTCCTACTCGATCAAGGGGCCCAGAGATATCACTCCCGTCATATGGGAGGGATAGATCCCATCTACATCACTCACATCCCTCCGCATAATTCATTACATACCCAGTGATCACATTTATAGTCCACCCTGTTACGGGTGACGTTTGACGATACCAAAGTACATAACTCCTTATGTAGGGAACTGTAGTGACTTCAAGTCTAAAGACTATTCATACTAATAGTCACATGAAAAAGTTTATGACACTCATATGACAATCTATGAAACTTTCTCATGGCGGGTCATTCAGTACACATTCTCCAATGTATATCATATGTCAACTTGATATCACATATCCATGACTTGTTGGTGCAAGTTGCATCAATGATGTTCTCCTTTAAGTGTTTTAATGTTTGATAATATACTTAAGTCAGTGATACATTGAATAGACAAAGGGGAGCAAAGGAGAAGTAACCTAAGTTGAAGAAAAGCCCTAGTTAATCTAGGCATCGAAACCCTAAGACCTGGCGAAGGGCTGCTGGGCACCTAGCGAAGGGCTGCTAGGCATCGAAACCCTAAGACCTGGCGAACGGCTGCTGGGCACCTAGCGAAGGGCTGCTAGGCATCGGAACCCTAAGACCTGGCAACGGGCTGCTGGACACCTAGCGAAGGGCTGCTAGGCATCGGAACCCTAAGAACTGGCGACGAGCTGCTGGGCACCTAGCGTAGGGCTGCTAGGAGTCTAAGACCTAGCGAAGGACTGCTAGGCACCAAGCAAAGGACTGCTTGGTACCGAAGACCTGGCGAAGGATTGATAGGCACTTGGCGAAGGACTGCTAGGGAATGAAGACCTGGCGAAGGACTGCTAGGCACCTGGCGAAGGACTGCTAGGGAATGAAGTCTTGGTCCAAGGGACTGAGCAACTTAGCTGAGCGATGACTAAGGACAGGAGTAGGAAGGGTCGGGGTTCGGGCGTCTCGAGATCCGGAGTAATCGGAGGATAAGCAAAAGTCCACCCGAAGGACTGGGTGCAACCGTCTCCTGAAAGGAGTAGGTGAAAGGCGCGTTCTCGGGGGTGGGAACTTGCACCGGTTCGACCTAGGGTTTCGTGGAAATCCGAAGTCCGAACCAAGTCCTTAAGGCTAATATTATATGTGCTTTGTGTTTGTGTATCTTGCAAGTACCAAGATTGGAAGACAAAGCAAACTTGCTGGAGGCCCTGAAGCAGGGCGCCCCTAGTGTTGGGGCGCCCCCATCATCCAGGGCGCCCCCAGTGTTGGGGGCGCCCAAGCTAAAGCAAGAAAATGGCAGTCTTGTTTGTAAGTAGAATAGGTGTCAAGCGGAGGGCCCGGAGCGTCCGGGGCGCCCGGGTTCAAAGCTGTTTTTGCTGTTTCGAGTCCGAAACACAGATAAGCCTTCATGAGGGCGCCCGGGAGGTCCGGGGCGCCCTGGTCAAAGGTTTTATATTATGTCTGATAGGTTGCTTGACCTTGTTCTTTGCCGTTTGTTATTTAAACATCGCCGTTGAGACTTACTCTTCGTTGATCTTCAAGTATTCCAAATTCGTTTCTATACAGTCCTCTGTTGGTTTTCTGTTCTGTAAAGTACCGCTTGTACACGAGTACTTAGAAGTCCATTATACATAATTAGGTTTATTTGGCATTAGAAATATCCTACCTATTATGTAGGTGCATAATCGTTGGTTTGCGATTTCTGGTTGGTTGTATTGATGCATCATATACTCGTTGGATTTTATTGCATCGTTGTTTCTTCGGTTGTTTGTGCATCGTATAGCATGCACCATACTTGCACGTTGCATACTAACGACTATTGGCTTACATTTGGTTAAGCCGTCGTTAGTCATATTGTTGCTCGATTCACTCAACCACTTGTTGTCGTGGTAGTTATTAGAGTGCGAGCACCTATCCTGTTATGTCAAACAGTGACACCCTCACCGTTGTTTTTAGAGGGATGAGCTGTTGGTGGCTCACCCTCACCGTTATTTTTAGAGGGATATTACAGCTGTATAGCTCCCCCTATGTATAGGGGTTGGAGTGTAAACTCCCCAGCATCCTGTCCACTCACCCACACCTTATGTGGTATTTGTTGTTGGAGTGGTACAGTTGTCACAGCCCTACCCACTCGGTCACACAGATGGGATGTGTTGACGGCTTGACTGGCGTCAGGGGTGAAACATGTCATTGCATCATGTGCATACGTATTTCTTTTATGCATTTGCTTGTGTTTGATGCACTTATATGAGCTATGGTTGTTGCACATGATTGACATGCATGTATATCTTGGCTTTATTGTTATTGTGTCGTTTTACACCTGTTTAATTCTTATTCGGTATTATACCATGTCGTATTATATTGGTTATGCATGATTAGGTAAATTCTATAATTCTTATGGACTGTACACTGTTGATTTCTCTACTCTGTTTATCCTTATTATGCCATGCTTATTTGTCTACTCATATACCCGCAGAGTCCGCCCGGACTCACCACCCCTGCTTTTCTTTTTGTTGTTTCAGATAGCAGGTAGACGTATTTCTTGGAGCCAGGAGAGGATTCAGTTGCCAGTCCCCAGTGTCGAGTTGAGTTAGTCTTTCGTATTTGGTTTAGTTATTTGTTTCAGTACTTGGAGTTGCATTTTATTCATTATTGGATTTTGTTGCTATCAGAGACTTTTGTGTTCTCTTAGATTGTAGTTCTTTTCTATTTAAGGTGGCTGAGCTACCCGTTATCTTTTGAGTTAAAATAAACTGCGTGGTTGTGATTTCTATATATTATTGTGATGCCAGCCGCTTGTGGCTGAGATTGAGGAGATGTGATGTATAAATTGACCCATATTGTCCGCCGTACAGGGGAGATACTGCCCGATTTTCGAGCAAGCATGTGCCTCTGGGGGCGTGACAGGCGCCCCCATCATCCAGGGCGCCCCCAGTGTTGGGGGCGCCCAAGCTAAAGCAAGAAAATGGCAGTCTTGTTTGTAATCAGAATAGGCGTCAAGCGGGGCGCCCGGAGCGTCCGGGGCGCCCGGAGCGTCCGGGGCGCCCGGGTTCAAAGCTGTTTGTGCTATTTCGAGTCTGAAACACAGATAAGCCTTCATGAGGGCGCCCGGGAGGTCCGGGACGCCCTGGTCAAAGGTTTTATCAGCTGCGGCGAGGTTGACGCGGGGATAAGGTTTGACCGGGTTTATCGGGGCGCCCCCGTCGTCCAGGGCGCCCCCAAGAGTGCTATAAAAGGGGCTTCGACCCCTCTGCTTCAAACACAACTGACAAGTGTCATTCTGATCACTCTGACCGACGACAACGCGCTAAAGACGAGGCTCTACGACCGGGAGGCTCCAGGAGGAAGTGCGCGGCACTTCCGAGGTCCAGATCGGCCGAGCTTCAACTTTGTTTTGTTAGGTTTGCATTTAATTTTTCGTACTTAATTTTCTGTACTTGTGCTTGTACTGTTACACTGTAAGACGGGTTTTCTCCGCCTCCGAAAATTCCGGAAAGGAGACCAATAGTGGACTCACGCCGAGTACATAGGCCTTGGACGTACTGACCCTGGGGGGTTGGGAACCAAGTAAATAAATCCCGTTGTGTCCCTGTCTTGCCTTTATTTTTTATTTACTGTTCCGCTGCACTAACGCTCTGAGTAGATCGAAAGTTTTACGAAGTTTTCACGACAAGATTTTTCACGATCGATATTCACCCCCCCCCCTCTATCGACGGCACCGGTCCTACAGTTGGTATCAGAGCCGAGCCGCTCTTCACCAGACTAACCGCCGACGGAGCAACGACGCCAGGAGTTGAGGGGGAGTCCAGGGGTGAATCAGGTATATTTTAATTTAAATGTCTGTGTTTAAATTTCATATTACGTGTTTTAAGTGCAGGGAGAGAGGGCACTATAAAAATCAGTGTCCTACTCGTAAGACTCGGTCTACACCACCGGCGGCAAAGGGGGTACCAGCGCCAGGAGTCCGGAAAAATAAAGATCACGTACGATGCTTCAAATGGGAGAAGTACGAACACTACAAAAACAAGTGTCCGGCGAAGGTACGTAAGATTTATGTTCCAAAAATTTTACAAGTTCCTGGACTGCCTTGTGATAATGTAGTTAATTTTTCTGATAAATTAGACTTACTGCATAGTAAAATTAATTCTTTGCATGTCAAATTAGAAAATACAAATATGACTAAAATATTCGAAATTAACTATTTAATCCAGATCATCAATTTAGAAATTTCTAAATTAAATTATCATAATTCGGATAATGTTAACTCTGATAACATTAATTCAGATAAATTAAATCCTAAGGATAAAACCGAATTCAAATTTGAAAATCCTAAGAATAACTCCGAATTCAAATTTGAAAATCCTAAGGATAACTCCGAATTCAAATTTGAAAATCCTAAGGATAATTCTGAATTAAAATTTGAAAATCCTAAGGATAATTCTAAATTAAAATTTGAAAATCTTGAGGATAAAGATGTATCTGAGGATGATTCTGAGGATAATATTAAAGAGAAAATTCTCTTAGATAATAACTTAATCATAGATAATATTGAAGATTATGACAAAACCTTAATTAGTGGCCCAAATTACTCCACCTATGTTGAGGATATTGAAAGATCTAATGTTGAGGAGGAGATAAAATTTTCTAAGATTAGGGCCATAGTCAATAAAAATTACAAAGGTTCAAATAAATCAAAATTATTAGAGAAACTTAAAAAGAAAAATAAGAATGAGTCAGAAATTTTCGAAATAATGAAAATGCTGAACCTAAATCCACAACTATTAATTAATCATTAAATCCTAATTATTCAAATTCAAATTAATTATTCAAATTCAAATTAAATTTAAATTCAAATTAAATTAAATTCAAATTAAATTAAATACAATTAAATCTTAATTAAATCAATTAAATTCAATTAAATCATACTTAAATCAATTAAATTCAATTAAATCTTAATTAAATTAATTAAATATTAATTAAATCAATTAAATTTAATTAAATCATAATTATTCAAATCCCAATTAAATTAAATTATCTTAATTCAAATAAATTCAAATTAATTCAATTAATTCAATAACAAATAAATTCAAATTAATTCAATTAATTCAAATTAATTCAAATAAATTCAAATTAAATCTAAATTAAATTCAAATTAATTCAAATAATCTAAATTAAATTCAAATTAATTCAAATAAATTAAAATTAAATCTAAATTAAATTCAAATTAATTCAAATAAATTCAAATTAAATCTAAATTAAATTCAAATTAAATCTAAATTAAATTCAAATTAAATCTTAATTAAGTTCAAATTAAATCTTAATTAAATTCAAATTAAATCTTAATTAAATCTTAATTAAATTCAAATTAAATCTCAATTAAATTCAAATTAAATCTTAATTAAAATCAAATTAAATCTTAATTAAATTCAAATTAAATCTTAATTAAATTCAAATTAAATCTTAATTAATTCAATTCACATCAAATAAATTCAAACTTCAATTAATTCTTAATTAACTTAAATCCAACTAAATCTTAGATAACTTAAACTCAAACTAAACTAAAATTTTACCCAAACTATAACAATTAAAATTAATAACATTAAATATGTCAATGTGGATTGACATATTCGCGGGTTCACACGACATGTATCAAATCGAGAATTTGATACATCATTAGAAACTTAAATAAAATGATTGGACTTGTTTGACTCATGTATAATTGTCATGCCATGCATTTGCTATTTCTTTTAAATATGTGACATGTCATTCATATTTAAATTTTATGCATATATTAGAACGGCTATAGGAAAAAGAATAATTGAAACTTGATCAACCTAGTATTGGGTGGCGGTGAGATGATAGTACGTTAGGGAAGCCTCTTCTAATAAGGTCAAGTATACACTACTTGGTCTCTTTAGACTGGTGAAACTAGCCGAAGCTACCGATCCAAGATCCAAACTAGTTAGACTAGAATTTTTTAAAAAGTAATTTTGAAAATGAAATTTCATTAAAAGGTTTTGTCAAGGAAAGGGTTGATGATCCAATAAGGCTACGGCCAAAGAAGGCCTAGTGCCTCGCCAAGACCTGGAAGCCAACTTTTGAAATTCAAATTCAAGTTACTTCTTGTCAAATTCAAATCTAACACAAGCTTCAATTGAATCTTAGAATTAATAATAAATTAAGAAAAATGATTTAAGCATCTCACAATACACCTATAAGGCAACCATGCTTGTTGTATTGATACATCTAAAATGGGTGAGATGTTAAAGACTAATGAATTGAAAAATATTTTTCAAAATTGTTTTCCAAAATCGTTAGAATATTTTCCTAAAAATATATTTTCAAAATAGTGATTCAACATAATAATGTTTGTATGGATTTCATGCTTGTTTGATTGCCAATACAGTATATGCTTTCAAAAATTATATTCTTTTGAAAAATTGTTTGACTCACACAATTAGGCACAAGTCTCTTAGGACAACACTAAAGTTCCTTAAGACACTTAGATAGAGTCAAACGGTATCGGGTACAGGGGAGTGCTTTTCATTTTTTTTGAAATGGTTTTCAAAAACTGCACTTTAAACATTACTATCATTTGAAAAATAGTTTTCGAAAATTGTGCTGTAAATCATTATTACTTGTGTTTTCAAAAAGGGTTTATGTTGTAAAAATTATATGTTCAAAAATTTACCTGTTTCTTTGACTTTGATAAACCCTAAAGACACAGAGGAAAGGTCCACTTCATGATCTTCAAGGACTCCTAGGATGTGTCAAATTTAAGGGGAGTCTAAGTCAAAAGAAGAATTTCAGAAAAGTTTTTTTGGTAATTATTCATTTTTTGTTAAATATTTCTTTTTAATCTGAATCAAACCTTAAGACTCAGAGGAAGAGTACTTGTGGTCAACAAGCTTCCCAGGACTGAGTCAAGTTTAGGGGGAGGTCAAAGAATTATTTAATAACATATTTTCATATCTTCAAAATCTTGCTAAAAATCTAAGTCTTTCAAGATACTATTATTCTATTTGTTAGAATTTGTGTGACTTATGAAATTATTTTTGAAATAATGTTTACTTGGGTTGGAGAATTTCCAGGACACTTAGGAAATATCCTTGTAGTCAACAAGGTTTCCCAGGATGGTGTCAGACTGGAAGATAAACCAAGTCAAGTAAAATATTGGGTCTTCAAAAGTTCACATATTTTTCAAAATCCACTAGCATATATTTTCAAAAGTACTATCATTTTTTGGCAAAATTCTGTTAATGTTTACTTGAGTTTGAAGAATTTCCAGGACACTTAGGAAAATGTCCTTGTGGTTAACGAGGTTTCCTAGGATTGTGTCAGACTGGAAAAGAAACCTAGTCAAGTAAAATATTATATTTCAAAAATTACTTATATTTTTCAAAGTCTCTTCTTTTTCAAAAATAGTTAGTACTTGCAAAATATGCATAATATTTATATTTTCCAAAATAGCATTCTTTCAAAAATTATGCATTCTCCAAAAATGCAATATATCATTCAAAATGCAATGCCGTGAAAAATTTTGCACTAAGTATTTTCAAAAAGAACTAAAAGTTTTCATTATTGGTGCAAGTATTTTTCTTAATGTTTTTTGATGTATGACAAAGGGGGAGAGGTGTGCTTAAGTTAGAAAAATTTTCTCCCAAAGATCAAAAATACAGTTTCAAAACTTATATCATTTTTTTGTTTTTTTATCCCAAGGATAGTAAGTTAGCCCCTTCAACCAATCTAACTTAAGTTATTGTCAAACATCAAAAAGGGGGAGATTGTTGGTGCAAGTTGCATCAATGATGTTCTCCTTTAAGTGTTTTAATGTTTGACAATATACTTAAGTCAGTGATACATTGAATAGACAAAGGGGAGCAAAGGAGAAGTAACCTAAGTTGAAGAAAAGCCCTAGTTAATCTAGGCATCGAAACCCTAAGACCTGGCGAAGGGCTGCTGGGCACCTAGCGAAGGGCTGCTAGGCATCAAAACCCTAAGACCTGGCGAAGGGCTGTTGGGCACCTAGCGAAGGGCTGCTAGGCATCGGAACCCTAAGACCTGGCGACGGGCTGCTGGGCACCTAGCGAAGGGTTGCTAGGCATCAGAACCCTAAGACCGGGCGACGGGCTGCTGGGCACCTAGCGAAGGGCTGCTAGGCATCGGAACCCTAAGACCTGGCGACGGGCTGCTGGGCACCTAGCGAAGGGCTGCTAGGAGTCTAAGACCTAGCGAAGGACTGCTTGGTACCGAAGACCTGGCGAAGGATTGCTAGGCACTTGTCGAAGGACTGCTAGGGAATGAAGACCTGGCGAAGGACTGCTAGGCACCTGGCGAAGGACTGCTAGGGAATGAAGTCTTGGTCCAAGGGACTGAGCAACTTAGCTGAGCGATGACTAAGGACAGGAGTAGAGACGAGTCGGGGTTCAGGCATCTCAAGATCCGGAGTAATCGGAGGCTAAGCAAAAGTCCACCCGAAGGACTGGGTGGCAACCGTCTCCTGAAAGGAGTAGGTGAAAGGCGCGTTCTCGGGGGTGGGAACTTATGCCGATTCGACCTAGGGTTTCGTGGAAATCCGAAGTCCGAACCAAGTCCTTAAGGCTAATATTATATGTGCTTTGTGTTTGTGTATCTTGCAGGTACCAAGATTGGAAGACAAAGCAAACTTGCTGGAGGCCCTGAAGCAGGGCGCCCCCAGTGTTGGGGCGCCCCCATCATCCAGGGCGCCCCCAGTGTTGGGGGCGCCCAAGCTAAAGCAAGAAAATGGCAGTCTTGTTTGTAAGTAGAATAGGTGTCAAGCGGAGGGCCCGGAGCATCCGGGGCGCCCGGGTTCAAAGCTATTTTTGCTGTTTCGAGTCCGAAACACAGATGTTTCGAGTCCGAAACACATATAAGCCTTCATGAGGGTGCCCGGGAGGTCCGGGGCACCCTGGTCAAAGGTTTTATTAGCTGCGGCGAGGTCGACGCGGGGATAAGGTTTGACCGGGTTTATCGGGGCGCCCCCGACGTCCAGGGCGCCCCCAAGAGTGCTATAAAAGGGGCCTCGACCCCTCTGCTTTAAACACAACTGACAAGTGACATTTTGATCACTCTGACCGACGACAACGCGCTAAAGACGAGGCTCTACGACTGGGAGGCTCCAGGAGGAAGTGCGCGGCACTTCGGAGGTCCAGATCGGCCGAGCTTCAACTTTGTTTTGTTCGGTTTGCATTTAATTTTTCGTACTTAATTTTCTGTACTTGTGCTTGTACTGTTACACTGTAAGACGGGTTTTCTCCGCCTCCGGAAATTCTGGAAAAGAGACCAATAGTGGACTCACGCCGAGTACATAGGCCTTGGACGTACTGACCCTGGGGGGTTGGGAACCAAGTAAATAAATCCCGCTGTGTCCCTGTCTTGCCTTTATTTTTTATTTACTGTTCCGCTGCACTAACACTCTGAGTAGATCGAAAGTTTTACGAAGTTTTCATGACAAGATTTTCACGATTGATATTCATTCACCTCCCCCCCCCTCTATCGACGGCACCGGTCCTACATTACTTGTGAGCTCAAGTCATCAGTTGACCTACATGCTAGTCTCCATGCATTAATATTGTCCCTGAATATTAATGCTTGACTAGGAATAATTTAGTGTAGTGTTCTCTACATTATCTCACTATCGATTCAATCAATCGATATAATGTAGATAAGAACCTACTGCACAAGGACAGTATTATACTTAGTCATTCGGCACAGAATACAAAGTAAGTATAATAACTAAACATGCCTTTATTAATGATAGAATATGATACAAAATATCCCTATTCAATCATCACATAATTGGCTCTAGGGCTCCTACTAACATCTCCTTTATCTACATGCTCATGATGTCAACTCATATGAGTTAGTGTTATTACAGACACATACAAGCGTTGTAGTCTAGTAGTTAATAGGAATTAATATATAACTATCCATAGTAACTTTTTGTTCTTCTTCCCTGATGTGCGGCTGTACTGCTTATAATGAGAGTAATTACCCATTCTGCATTCAATCAGTTCACTATCTTCATTACAAAGTATCTTGTAGTTATTTATACAACAATCAATCTGTTGGGGTTGTAAGGTTGCAAATATAGTCCCACATCGAAAATACATGGGAAAGATCATAAGCTTATAAGAAAAAAACATATCTCCATTGGCATGAGGCCTTTGGAAGAGCCCAAGAGCAAAACCATGAGGGCTTAGGCCCAAAGTGAACAATATCATACTATTGTAGAGATATCTAAATTCCTTTCAGTCCTAACAATTGGTATCAGAGCTTGGTCGCTCTTCATCGGACTAACCGCCGGAAGAAGCACGAGCTAGAGCCATGATCCAGATCTAACCATGTGGGCTAAGCCTTGAATACAGGATGTGTGAGCTTCCGTGTCTTGATCAAGAGGAGCAGACACCAGGCAGAGAAGTCTTAGTTGCGGCTAGGTAGTGAAGTCTTAGTATGTCGGGTGGACCGAAGGGCAGAAAGTCCTGGTGGGTTGAGAATCGGACATCAAACGGAAAGGGTTTCCACTTGAGAGGGGGCTTATGGTTCTTTGTTTGAGGGGGATTGTTGGGGTTGCAAGGTTGCAAATTGTTAGTAGGAGCCCTAGAGCCAATTATATGATAATTGACTACGGACTTTTGTATCATATTCTATCATTAATAAAGGCATGTTTGGTAATTATACTTACTTTATATTTGTGCCAAATAACTAAGTATAATAATGCCCTTAGGTAGTAGGTTCTTATCTGCATCATATCGATTGATTGAATCGATAGTGAGACGATGTAAAGAACACTACACTAAACCATTACTAGTCAAGCATTAATATTCAAGGTCAATATTAATGCATGGAGACTAGCATGTAGGTCAATCGATGACTTGAGCTCACAAGTCATGGATATATGATATCAAGTTGACACATTGGTATACATTAGAGAATGTGTACTGAATTGACCCGCAATGAGAAAGTTTCATAGATTGTCATTTGAGTGTTATAAACTTCTTCATATGACTATTAGTATAAATAGTCCTTAGACCTAAAGTCATTACGATTCCCTACATAAGGAGTTATGTACTTTGGTATCGTCAAACGTCACTCGTAATAGGGTGAACTATAAAGGCGATCACTGGGTATGCAATGAATTATGCGGAGGGATGTGAGTGATGTAGATGGGATCTATCCCTCTCATATGACGAGAGTGATATCTGTGGGCCCCTTGATCGAGTAGGACTACTAAAACGCATGACCATGCTCAAATAAGTCAATATGAGATATTGAGCTCATTTGTTTGAGTGAGTCTATTTGGGTATCAAGAAATACACAGATTGATCGAGGAAGACATGGTTTATACCTCATTGGTCAATCTAGATATCAAAGATTGAAGTACAAGGTCATACATTGTCATAGTCACGGAGGTTAAGTCGGATCTCGACTTTCTCGTCACTTGGGTAGAAATGATGCATTGCTAGATGTCACTCATTGCTTATGTGTCTAAAGTGATTTAGACACATTGCGAACGTTACGAGAACCTATTGGGTCACACACTAAGGACATGATACTTCAGAAATTAATTGATCTTAGTTTGACTCAGATTTGGTCTGAATTGGATTAATTGAGTTAGACTCAAGTGAATCCAATTAGATTATGGGATTAAGATCTAATTTGAGTTAGACTCATTTAGATTAGACTCAACCACATTTGAATGAGATATTAATTTATTAAAATATTTTATAATTTAATAATAGATGAAGATGAAAAGTTTCTTTTCATTGGATGAAGAGAAGTTGAAGAGCTACATGAGAAACATGTGCTTAATTGGGTTTTTATTGGCTTTAATGAAGGGAAGCTAAAGGGACAAAAACTCTTCATATTCATGGGATGAGTATAAAAGAGTTTTTCTTGTCATTTGGATGGACTACTTGTCATTTTTCTTCCCTTCCTTCCCTTGGCTGAAATCCCTTCTTCTCCCTCTTCTTCTTGCTTTGTGAATCTCCTCTTGTGACTAGCACCACAAAGGTGATTCTTCTCTGAAGCTTGAGAGATCGTGTTCGTGTAGATATACATAGAGGTATGGACACTTGAACGTGCAAGAGATCCGGCATACCTCGAACAAGCGGGATAAGCGAAGGGCACGCGCCAAAGATCTACCTATACGATAAGAATTTGTATATTAACTTTATATGAGTTTTCTTTCTCATGGATGGCTCATGGGATCTATTATTTTCGCTACAATTTTTAAATATTTTTGTCTATAGATCCCTACACAAACATAGTCCCACATCGAAAATACATGGGAAATATCATAGGCTTATAAGGAAAAAAGATATCTCCATTAACATGAGGCCTTTTGGGAGAGTCCAAGAGCAAAACCATGAGGGCTTAGGCCAAAGTGGATAATATCATACCATTGTGGAGATATCTAAATTTCTTTCGGTCATAACACAATCTTGTCCTCAGGTAAACTCAAACCTCTAACCAATTTCTTTGTATTGTAGAAGTTATCAATCATATGTTATTAGCAAGGAGCAACCCTGACATCAATTAACAAATGTCATTGTAACATTGTTATGAGAAATGATATTCTGTCTTGATGTTCAATAGTTTTGCAGTAGCTGATAGTTAAGAATAACTTGAAGGAATGTTTTCCCATACTTCTTTTTCACTAGCATTTAACATGTCATATAGTTTCTGAACTTTTGGTATTGGTAAGCATCTATATTTGAATGATCAAGCACATTCTTCGTATCATAAACCATTGATTGTATTATATTATCATTAAATGATGATTCTTGTTGAGTAATAGGGACAGATGAGGAAGCACCGATGCCCAATTGACTCAATCACATAAGGTTATTCATAACAATACTAAATGTAATAATTTGGAATAAATTCTTTATTACATAGATATACTTTTGCAGTATCCTCATCACGTAAAGTTATATTTTTTACATTTGCAATGATTACATGGATAATATAACTTATCATCATCCACACAGTTTGGATGACGCTTAGTAAATTCAAGAAACTCTTCAACTCCATTAAAATATTTATCAGTGATAAACTCATTTTCTAACCCATTGCATATCCAAGTCTTATTCATATACATAGTAACTTAAAGAAAAATAAATTTGCAATATTATTAAACGTTTAAAACTAAACATACATATAGTTATAGCATAAACTGAATTAAATCATTAAAACACAATACTATCACTTAAACTTAAACTAAACATGAAGTTTGAACTTGAAAAGAAATAGTACCACTGAAATAGAAGAAAGCAAACAGGTTGGACATAAGTGCTCAAAAAATGCAATATACCTGAAAATAACAAAAAAAAATTAAAAAATTAGCATCAGTCGCATTACATAATATCTTAAATACATTAATGAAATTCTTCCAATATGCCACTTATTCTCTTGGACTTAATTATGAAATAAGGATCTAGTAATCAATCACTTGTATATAAAATATAAAATATAAAAATTCTTTTTGCATCACATGCCTATGGCCGAGCTTCTGGCCAGCCTAGCTGGTGGCCAGGGATGAGGCTGTGGTTGAGCTTCCGGCTAGGGATGAACCTGCGGCTTGAGCTCGTGGTCGTCCATCGCCCGACCAAGGCTATTTACGCACCTAACTGAGCTCGTGATCATCCATCGTCCGAACACAGTTGCATGTGGCCCAACCCCTCAAACAGGGTTGAGCTTGGTCGATACCCCAAGGCTCAGGGCTGAGATCCGAACCGTCTAGGGTTGATGTCACAGCAACCCGAGGCCAAGTTTGTGACCACCCGTTCAAGGTCGAGCTCGCAATAGGCCAAGGCCGAGTTTGCAACCATCCAGGCAGGTCACCCCCACAACCGGCCAGGGTCAAACTCAAGGCCAACCTCGCACCCGACCCCATGGTGCGGTTGTGCTTGGGCATGGTTGAGGAGGCGACCACGAGGGTCGCCACACCTTGTAGCGACAAGAGGGATGAGGAGAGGTATAGAAGCTTACTGGGGTCGGAGAGGAGATCACGCTGTGGCTAGAGATCGAAGAGGTTCAGAAGGTTAGGGATTTGGGTTCGGGGTGAGAGAGGGAGGGACACGTCGGGTGGCTTTGGGATTTTAGGGTTAAATTAGTGGTCAAAATATATTTTGGTCGCTAGTTTAGGGTTTAGGGGTGACGGAGCGATACGCTGAGTGTTGGTGTTGGGATTTTAAGGCTAATATAGTGATAGCGACAAAATTATAATTCAATCATTATTCCGGTCGTTAAATTAGTGACGAAATTTAATCCCATCCTTGTTATAGGATATTCTTGTAGTGTGTGTGGACTGCCACTTATGCTTTCGAAATTACTTTAGTATGGAAGATGAAAACTTTTGTGGGGCCAAAAGTAATCAGATAGTAAGACTTAGATAACTAGATTACAAAAAAAAAATAAAAATAAAATAAAAATAAAAATACATTGCACCTCAGACACGAATTCACTTTCCTTGTGAGGAATGAGGATACATAGAACTTCAAACTTTCACATTATAGACATTTCTAACAACCATATAGGGAAACGTGGCCTCTCAATTAAGTTTTTGTGCCACGTGATTAAATTTTGGGGAATAATAATAATAATATTTTTTAATCATAAAAAAGAATTACATTTTTTATATTAAATTCCCCTATAAATCCACCTAAATAAGTAAGAATTCAAAAAAAAAACTAATCTTGTAATAGTTTTATATATGAAATACACCTAGTTTTGACCAAAATCAGTTATCATATATGGCATGTGCCTAAAAAAATTCATATAGAATTTCTATATCAAAATTTTTAAAGGAGTTATACACTAAAAATAATAAAAATAAATTGAATGCTATCATAAATTTATAAAAATTGCTACACAGTTTTTAAATTTAAAATAAAATATATAATTTTTTAAAATATTATAGTTTTAATTGGAATTACTAGATTCATTAAAACTATTGGATGCTAAGATTTTGCCCAAACTATTACAAAATAGTGAGGAAGAAGAGGCTCTAAATTAACTGATCAAGATCCAGATTTGATTAAATTGGCATGTTTTAGAAAACAGCAACATCACAGATAAGGAAATGCTCCTTAATGCTTTCGATGAATTTCCAAGAGAAAAATTGATACGGTCAGTAAAAAAATTCAATGAAAATCTCAATAAATGATGTAACATTTTATATATAGTAATCTTCGACGGGTTCACTATATCCTCCAAGGTATAGTTTAATTCAGGACGGTGACCGGAGGCTGCCGATGGTGTCCGAGCGATAATTGAATATGTGCATGTAAAATGTCACATCATTCATTGAGATTTTCATTAAATTTTTTCCCTGAGCGTATCCATAGCCCTTTTCAAGACCTCTACTATATATCTCAATTGTGGATGCTGCAAAAAATCCAAAGTATGGAATTATATGAGGTAACAGTGGTGTTATTGTCATGGACCTTACGATCATGAGTTTAAGTTACAGAAATAGCTTTTTATAAAATGTAAAATAAGACTATGTTATAAAAATCTAATATTGTCCCACCATTTCTATTTATTTATAAGATAAATAAGGAAAAATGGAAGAAAATAAGACACCTGATTATCGAGAAATTAGTACTAGCAAGGGGGAGCTTCACAAAACATAGACCATGAGATAAACTCTCTCCTAGTGTATGAATTGTTTGATCCAATTGCGAGCTAAAGAGAATATCATTAGGAAAGGCAAAAAGTAAGAATAGGCATTTAAAGTATATATCTAGTTTTAATCTTAGAAAATAAACTTATTGCATTCCTACGATTATGTGATGAATCATATGTAATTGTTCAACTTCGAATTAAGGAACTCAAAATCAAAAATGCCAACCTTATATAAGTCATAGGTGGTCAACCTTAAGAAGTCCTAAGAAATTATTATGATAGGAAATTTACTTAAAAATGAAATATTAAGATTAACATGAAAATATTAATTTTAAAATTATAATTTTTAATCAAACTTTCAAAAGTATCATAAATTCATTAAAAGTATCTATTTATACATTGACAACATGTATTTTAATGATATGGTTATAGTAAACTTACACACATGTATACACCTGATTCGTGCTTTTCATGTCAAGTTATTGAAATTTTCAGTTATTTTGATATTTGTGCCAAAATTATAAAAACTATTCTTCCTAATAAAATTCATTTACTTTTACTTATGGATGTGTGCAAAATTCCCTAATAAAAAGCTGACAAATCTCATCTTGTTTAATTCGTCATTGAATACTATGGGGTCTGAGCCCATATAAGGAGGTCGTGATCAAGAGTAAATGGGACACAGACGCTACGAAATTCTCCTCCACTCCACCTCGTTCCCGACCTCCGTTGTTAGCAGTCGGGTACCTCCTTAGTTCGCCATGAGCAACGAGTGTTCCGTCGTGCCCATGGTCTGCTGTTGTATCCTGAGAGACAGAAGTCTATCTGAGCCTCAAAGCACCGCCGGAGGAGGACGAATATGTTTCAAGGAAACTGAGCTTCGCAAGCCTCAGCAAATTCCTGTTCGGTCGAGAGACGGCGCCCGACTATCACTCGGCCACTCAGGAGCTCACTCGGTCATTCCGCTCGGAAGCTCACTCGGTCATTCCGCTCGAGAGCTTACTCGGGCATTCCGCTCGGAAGCTCGAGAATTCCACTCGGGAGACTGCAGACTGTACAAAAAGCAGCTCGGGTCACTCAACAAAGATAAATTGAAGTTATTTAATTAATTTCAATTTACTGTAAATTCTCCGAATTTCCTCCAACATTATATTTATTATATTTTGGGTTATTAGATACGAGTTCAATATGTAAAACTCTTTAGCCTAATCAATTATAATCTATATGCTTATAACGAATTAGATTCCTATAATATCTTCTCCTACGTAAATAAGTCCTAGGATAAAGATCCCCAGCTACGGGGTATTTTGCAGAAATTTTTTCTCCAAATGGGGCGCGAACCCTGGGACGCTGGGCTTCTAGATTGCCCACCGCGAGCGCTTCCCGATTTATCCTGGTGACCGGTGGAAAACTTCCGTGGGACCGGACCGGTCACCCCAGGTTCAATTTATCTGCTGTCTGATTCATCATTTTTTTTTAATAAAGATAATAATGTTTTAATCAGATTTCTTATTTTTATATTTATGTATTATTTTTTTTAACATATTTAATTCATAAAATTAGATCTTATTTTTATATTCTTAGGGTTTTATAATAAATAACAAAATGTCTTTTCCTTGATAGTCAATTACTTGTACTTAGTCGTGGATCGGCCATTGGGTAAATTTCAACTGTTTTGAAAAATAACGGAATTAAACTAGATGTTGCCAAATGGCGACTTTGGCTAACGTGACCATGCACATTGATTAAAAGCAGTGGACTGGGCGCCATGTGAAGTGGGGGCAGACCTGCTCACCCTCCCATGAGTTTCCTCAGTAGGATACAGTCGCCCATAGCCAGACGCCCACGCTCTCCACGTTCCCTCCTGCATCGATAGGCCAGCCATTCCCCAAACAATCTTTCCATGCACGTTCCCTGTTAATTGAATTCGCAACCCCCGAAACGAACACCTTCGGGGCGCACAATGGCAGTTAAGTGCTCGATCATTTACCTCAATCATCTCTCTCTTTGGTATTCATTCTAAAATACGCGATATTTACATAAATTTTTCTTTTAGATAGGACGTGAATCCTAGGACATTGAACTTATAGATCGTTCATCGCGAACACTTCCCGATTTACTCTGACGGCCGGGGGAAAACTTCTGTGGGGTCGGGTCGGTCGCCCGAAGTTAGTAAAACCTCATTAATCATCTTTAAAATAGACGGTATTGACTAATCGCTATCTTATACATTTGCGGTTTGATCCTTAACTATGGCGTATTTTGTATAAAATTTTTCTCCAAATGGGGCGTGAACCCTGAGATGCAGGGCTTCTAGATCGCTCACCGCGAGCACTTCCCAATTTATCCTGGTGACCGATGGGAAACATCCGTGGGACTAGACCGATCATCCCTGATTCATCTGTGATCCTGTGGACAAGCGAAGACCGGTTCTTATTCGGATGACTCGGTCTGATCAAGACGACCCGGTCTGTTGTGACTCGGGGGGTCGGACTCGGGCTAAATAGGAGTCGGGCTTAAGTCGTTCGGCTCGGACCGAATTGTAGCTCGCAATGTGGTGGTATGGTTGCAAAATGGCAGCGATCCCTTTTTTGGAGCCCCCAGGGGGGTTTATATAGGGGGCAAGAAAGCCCTCAGTCATGTCAGAGACGTCCTGTCTCATTAAGGATTGGTCATTTGTCAAACTGTATAACTGGCAGCTTTGGTGGCTTCGTGAGGCTGACACAGCCGCCTGACACCCTGTCGGGACTGTCTCTTCTGATTCTCCTTAATGTTAGGCGGCTCTGTCAGGCGGTTGTGTCAGGTGATGATTATGTCAACAGTTTGCCAGATTATTATTGCAGAGGGGATCCCTTTATGACTTAGTCGGCTTGCCTTAAACCATAGTTCGAGCCGGTTGGGTGAGCTCGGGTCATAAGTCTCTACACGTGGGGCGAGCTCGCGGCGCTCGGCTAGAGACAATCGAGTCGAGTGATTGACCTCGAGTGGCTGACCCCGAGTGGCCGACCTCGGATGACTGACCTCGAGTGGCCGACTTCGGATGACTGACCCCGAGTGGCCGACCTCGGGTGACTGACCCTGAGTGGCGGACGCTGGGTGACTGATCCCGAGCGGTTGACCTCGGGTGGCTGACCCCGAGTGGTCGACCTCGGGTGACTGATCCCGAGTGGTTGACCTCGGGTGACTGACCCCGAGTGGCCGACCTCGGGTGATTGACCCCCAGTGGCCGACCTCGGGTGACTGGCCTCATTTAGTCTCTCCCGATCCGGGTTACCCTTAACCGAACCCGACCGGGCCTCCGATCCTCCTCCAAAAACTACCCGACCGGATCACAAGCCTCCCCTTCAAGTCTAGTCGAAGGAGGCTCATGGCCCGACTGACTAGACTCTTGGTCCGGTCGGCCGAGCTCCGTTTCGCATTCCCGAGCATTACTTCGCACTCCTAATCTTCTCTCTTAACTGTCATATCTTCTGTCAAATCACACATTAATGCAAGGGCACGTGTCGCCTCCCGACTGGAATCCCCGACATCGAGGCGTCACCGGCATGGCGCGCGTGTCATCAGAGCAGAGTTTCGTGGCCTCAGGAAGGAGCAGGGAATGGACGACCCGGATTGGACCCTGCCTTTTCCTTCTTCGATATCCAACGGTCCCTATCGTTGTGGTCCCGGTATAAATAGTCCCACCTCCTCATTTTCATCTTCTCCGCCCTCGCCTCCTGTTTTTTTATTCCCATCCTGTCCGACCTCCGCCGCCCCCCATCCTCGAGTTCCGGCGAATAGTGTTTCCGGTGAACCTCGTCCCTAGGTACTCTTTCTCCCTCCCGAGTCTTTGTTTCATATTTGCTGACCTTGTCTCGATGGCCGAGTCATCCGCACCCCCTGAGCCGTGGTACATAAGGACTCGCTCTTCACTGACCCTAGGCCAGTTGGAAACTTTACGCATAGACTATCGCATTCCCGAAGACCACCCCATGGCCCTCCCCGACCGTCGGGGTCGGCCGCATGGACCCCCCATGAATTACTTCACCGTCTTCTCCGACCAGTTGCTAGCCGGCCTACGTTTCCCACTTCATCCGTTCTTTCGGGAGGTCTGCCGGTATTTCCAGGTGTCCTTGTCCCAATTAGCCCCAAACTCGATCAGGATCCTGTGCGGTACAGTAATCGATTTCACCGCCCATGAAATTCCCCTCACACCCTGTGTATTTAATTATTTCTACTATCTCAAGAAGCAAGAGCCCGGGAACTTCTATTTCCAGGCCCGTATTAACTCAGCCTTTTTAGAAAAAGTTCCTTCCTCCAACAAAGGTTGAAAATCCCACTTTTTTTATATCCAGACGACTCCGCCCCCGACCTGGCCCACCGTGTGGGTAGAAGACCTTCCAAACCCGCCCCCATTGCCCAAAAACCTCCGCTCGAACCCGGGCTATCAACTGGCCTTCTCACAGCTCGGTGGGACCCGATACCACGCAGGCAAGCTGCTGACTGACGGCATGTTGTATCTGTTCCAGCTGAGCTAGATCCCGGCAGAGCTGCCCGGCACCCTTGGTGAGTCTCTACTTGGCTGGTCGGCTGGTTAATGCTAACTAAAATTCTCTCCTTATTGCAGCTGAGACAATGTATAGAGCTCGGGTCGGCGATGTAATGGCTCGGGAGGAAGCAGCCATGGGCTTTGGCTGCCCGGCTAGCGGCCGAGCGGGCCGTACCTCCAGTGAATGTTGTCCCCGTTCCTGAGCGACCGGCCGTCGGGGACGATGCTCGGGAGGAAAATCTCCCAGCTAATGATTCAGACGAGACCCCCCAAGTCGTAGACGAGGGGTCCGTAGGGCCAACAGGAGAGGCTGAGGTAGAGCAGCCGGCCCCCGAGAGCTTAGTCAGGAAACGCCGCCGGCTGCTTATTTCCCCGGACACGTCCCCCACCCATACACCGATCGCTCATCCTGAACCAGCCGCGCCCGGCACTCAGGTACTAGCGGCTGCCCCGGCTCCACCTCCATCCGGTACTCGAGGGTCGACTCCGACTACCCCTCGCTTGGGAGCTATGGCTCCTTCTTCAACAGTACCCCCTTCTGGGGCCTCCACATCGGGCACCGCACCATCTCGCCCGGTGCCTTCGACGAGTGCTGCGAACGTCGCCGCGGTGGAGGCTCTCTTGTCGATGAGTTCACCTCCCCGAGCTGCACTGGATATCGACGTCCCGTCAACAACTGTACTGACCCGGATAGTTCAACCTCAACCCATTAACTTGCATGACCATCTGGCTTCCAACTGGGATCAGGGTCAGGCTATAGCCTCCGTGACGAATCCCATGAGCCTAGCTGACAGCTTCTTCCTAGACTCGACTCAGGTATATCCTTCCTCTGTCTGGCCATTTATGTGAATACCTGTGATATTAACCTCATCTTGCAGCATTGGGCGGCGAGCCAAGCGGTCAATCGGGCGTTAATCGTCAACATCAGGGAACGTCGCGCGGCTGAATGGAAAGTGAAGGAGTTAGAGGATAAGCTGGCCCACTGTGCCGTTCCTCCGAGTGATGAAGGTCGGGATCAATTACGCTCGGAGATAACCGCCTTGAGGCTTCAGTTATCCGACTTGGAAGCTCGCTCAGAGGAAGAACAGCGGGCCATGGCTCAGGCCGCAATGGAAGGGGAATGCCTGTCCCATCGGGTGGCCCACTTGGAAGGCGAGAAGAAAATCCTGGAGACTCGCAACGCTCGTACCCGCTCGGACTTAGACAAGAAAGTCACCGAGGCGACGGGTCTTCGGAGGTAGCTGAAGGAGTTAGCCGCAGCTCACCATCATACCCAGTTGGCTTTGAAAAACAAGGAAGTCGAGCTGACTGCCCTGCAAGAAACCTCTCATACCCTGGAGTCTCAACTGACGGATGCCAGGAAATAGCTGGTGACGCGGGATGCTGCCCTACAAGGCAAGGACTCGGAAAATGCCCGGCTAAAGAAGGAGCTCGAGGACTATCGGTCAGGTGAGTCGGCTCGGATTGAAGCAGCCCGCCTGGCCTATATTCAATCAGATCTTTTCCTCAACCAAGTGGCAGAGCGCACAGGGGGTATGATCTTGTTCGGCGTGCGGGGCGCCATTCAACAACTGACCGAGGCCGACCACCTTCCTCCTGATCTCCCTCCCAATGCGGTGAAGCCGACACGGATCGAGGCGTCGATTCCTGAGGACGCCTTCCCCATTTACTTAGACTAACTTCCCTCCTTTATTTATCTTGTTCTGCCTTGGCTCTAAGGCCTTATAACTTTTGCGCGTGTCTGGCTTGGCCCTCGGGGCCCAATTTTTGGCAATGTCTGATGGTCTTATTTCAATTATCATGACTTTTCACGCCATCACCCTTCTAGCTCGTGTACCATCTCTGTTAATATACGTTGTATGAGATTTTCCCTAAAACTCGTTCGTTCGGGCTCGATTCTTTTAGGTCGATCGGAAAACCTCGCTAAGTGTTTGAGCGCTCGGGACAGTCGCGTTATCAGCCGCTCGATCCAGTTGATGTCCCAACCCAACTATGTTGCTCGGAAGGGTCGGCACCCTGACTCGGCAATTGGTGCTCGGTCGGGTCGGCACCCTGACTCGGCATTGGTGCTCGGTCGGGTCGGCACCCTGACTCGGCAATTGGTGCTCGGTCGGGTCGGCACCCTGACTAGGCAATTGGTGTGATGGGAATATATTGCTTCGTATTTGTTTCGAGCAAGAGCCTGGACACCGCTTGGCTTACCCTGACCGAGCGCGGATCGCCACGACCGACGGGCCCGATCGAGCGTGAACGCCACACCCGATCGGCGCAAGTCCGGTGGGTGCGTGGGAGCATGCCCACTTATAACTTGCCTAAACAAGAGTCTGGACACCGTCCGACTTACCCTGACCGAGCGTGGACCGCCACACCGACCGGGCCCGACCGAGCGTGGAACGCCACGCCCGATCGCGCCGAGTCCGGT
>JAGFNQ010004776.1:50164-74647 GCA_024364735.1 Boesenbergia rotunda | reverse complement strand
CCCACTGGAACTTGGAGTCTTGCGCAGGATCTTGAAGAACGGTAGACTTCTGTCGGCCGACCGGGAGATGAATCGGGATAAGGCCGTGATCCTCCCGGTCAGGCGCTGAACCTCCCTTAGGTTCCTGGGTGGTGGCATGTCCAGCAGAGTTTTCACCTTACCTGGATTGGCTTTTATTCCTCGTTCAGTCAAGATGTAGCCCAGGAATTTTCCGCTCTTAGCTCCGAACAAGCACTTGGCTGGGTTAAGCTTGAGGTCATACCTCCTGAGGGTGCAGCAAGTCTCTTGTACATCCGCTATCAGGTCGGCAGCGTGGAGGGACTTGACGAGGATGTCATCCACATACACTTCCACGTTTTTCCCGAGCTGCTCCTTGAAGACCTTGTTCATCAGCCTCTGATAGGTTGCCCCAGCATTTTTGAGTCCGAAGGGCATGACAGTATAACAATAGGTCCCCTCTGCTGTGACAAAACTAACCTTCTCTTGATCATCCCGGGCTAATGGCACTTGATGATATCCTTGGTAAGCATCCAGCATGCAGATGAGCTCGCTTCCTGCAGTGGAGTCTACCATCTGGTCTATTCGGGGAAGCGGGTAGCAGTCCTTGGGGTATGCTTTATTAAGGTCTCTGAAGTCAATGCATACCCTTCACTTGTTTCCCGGCTTGGAGACCAGCACCACGTTGGCCAGCCAGGCAGGGAATTGTACTTCTTTGATATGTCCCGCTTCCAGCAACCTTTCTACTCGGCCTGGATGATCTTGTTCTGCTCAAGACTGAAGTCTCTTTTTCTTTGCTTCACAGGTCGGGTGTCGGGTAAACGTGCAGCTTGCTCCATGACCTCTGGCCTGACCCCTTTCCAAGTCTTGCTGGGACCAGGCGAAGACATCCTGGTTCTGAGTTAGGCATTTTATCAGCTGTTGCCGGGAGGTCGGGCGGTAGACCAGGAGCTATTCTTACTTTGGTTTCTTCTCGGTTAGGCAAGAGTTGGACCTCTTCTTTTTCTTCTATCAGCTCAGCCCAGGGGGAAGGCTGAGAGAACTGTACCATGTTATAGTTGGCCGGCGGAGCTCGGAAGGTCTTCCTTACTTCCACTCGGACATCATCCACGTAACATCGGCGGGCAACCTTCTGATCTCCTTTAACTTCGCCGACTCGATCACCCATGGGGAACTTAACCTTTAAGTAGAAGGTGGATGTCACGGCTCGGAACTCATTTAGAGCCGGTCGGCCCAAAATGGCGTTATAGGCCGAGGGGGCGTCCACCACCAGGAAGGTAGACCACCGAGTCCTCCTCAAAGGTTCCTCGCCGAGTGAGATGGCCAATTTGATTTGGCCCAGCGGCTGGACTTCATTTCCCGTGAACCCGAGCAGCGGTGTGGCCACGGGTTGGAGCTCAGCAGTTTCAATCTGCAATTGTTCAAAAGCTTTTAAGTACAAGATGTTTACTGAACTTCCCGTGTCCACAATGGTTCTATGAATCTGGTAATTAGCTATGATTGCGGTGATGACCAGGGCGTCATCATGAGGTACTTCTATTCCTTGTAAATCTGAGGGGCCGAAACTGATCTGCGGTCCTTGAGCTTGGGCAGAGCTGCAGCCCACTTGGTAGATATCGAGTCGCCTAACTTGCGACTTCCGAGCTCGGTTGGAATCTCCATAGGTGGGGCCACCGGAAATCACGTGAATGGCCCCGTGTATTGCATTCTGCTGGTTGGCCTGTTCCTCATTAGCATTGCCGCCCCCCCGGAGAGGTGGAAGTCGGGAACAGTTGTCTGGCCGTGGGGGTGGTCAATCGAGCATTGACCTCTGATTGGTTCTGCGCTGTTCTCCCTCGACCTCGGCTGCCTCCCTGTTGGGCTCCTCTCGGACTGCCCCATCCGGCACGACCCCGACCTCTTCCGGCCTGCCAGCAGTCCTGCAGGTCATGGGTATGGCTGTTGTGAAAAGAACAGTAGGGTTGCCACCTGGAAGGGAGACAACCCTGGGCTACTTGCTGAACTATTCCCCTCTCGGATCCTTGTCGGTGTCCCACAGCTCTGGGACTTCGGAGAGGTCCTCCAGGAGGCGCACTCCTGTGATGATGCTGAGTGATTTCAGGAGCCGATCTGACCTCTGGTCGCCTGGCAGCCTGTGCCTCTTCCACGTCCACATATTTACTAGCTTTGCCAAGGAGGCTCTCAAAATCCTTCGGGGGTTTTTGGATCAAGGATCTGAAAAACTTGCCCTCCTGCAGGCCTTGTGCAAAGGCACTGACTAGCACCTCAGACGTGGCAGTGGGTACGTCTAATGCAACTTGATTGAACCTTTTGATGTACGCCTTGAGGGGCTCTTTGGAGCCTTGCTTCAGGGTAAAAAGGTTGAGGCTGGTTTTGTGGTGTCTTTTGCTGCTCGCGAAATGCTGGAGGAACAATTTTTTGAAGTCAGCAAATTCTCTCACGGATCCCTCCGGCAGTCTGTCAAACCATCGCTGGGCCGGCCCGGCCAAAGTGGTCAGGAAGGCTCGGCATTTTACCCCATCCGTATATTGATGTAGCATTGAAGCGTTCTCAAACTTCATTAAATGCTCCTCGGGATCAGCAACTCCACCGTACTGTTAGTAATGTGAGAGAAGTGTCCTAAGGCAATCGCCTTATGATTGTAATAATTTACTTTAATAAATGAAAATTCACTATTTGAGTATACATGTTTGTGTATTTGATTGGGATCTTAAACTCATCTACTGAATGTCCGCAATACAATTCACAGCATAAGAGAATTTGTGATGAGATCACAACTAGTGATTATCTCTACATGTGCAATTGTGAAGTATTGAAAATATCCCTAGTCGATGAATTGATAAAAACGGACACTATCAATTCTGTTGAGACTAGCATGGGTTATTCTCTAATCAGCTGATTCTCACTGGCTGGTGACATTGGGATGTCCGGAGATAAACATGGATGCTAGTTAAGGGAACTAGTTCATTGGAGTGACTAGCTGTAAAACTTCATATGATAATCTATATAGATATGTCAGTGAAGTTCTTACTGCAGCTTAAGTGCGATGTTCCTTTGACTTGTGGTGTTCAAGTCATCTTGGTCATGGAGACTTATACTTTAACATCTTAAGCAAGCATCTCCAAGGAAGTGTGGACCCAGGATGATTGGGTATAAGCCGAAGTGCCCGAAGATGTTTGAACAGCCTACAAAGGATTCACCACTCCTTGCGAGGAGATGTATACCCAGGCCTATCGTCAGATTGTTACTCAAAGCCTCTGGCCAAAGCATGTCATGTTTAGAGTATGAGTCTCTTAAAAACATGAGAGTAATTAGAAATCCAAAGGACGAGAAAGACACTACTTGCGCTAGGTGTGACGTAGTCAGCCTAGTGGGGACTGACACACACAGACCATGTCCTGAACCAAGTGGGTATAAGATGGTGAAGGGAATGGGGCACGATTCATTAGAGCTGCTGAAGGGTTTCGGAATTACTTCTGAGGTCAAACCGTTGATCTTTCGATTAATTGGGGGTCATGATGTACTACTAGGTGTCACTCATGACCGTTCTATAATTGGTTAATTATATACGACCAACATAAATCGAAAGCCTATTTAGTCACACGCACTACGAGTAATCCGAGGGATTTAAAACGAGTTGAAAATTGGATTTTCCAATCAAGAGAAATAAGTCGAATCTGAGTTAATCAGAGGCGCAACGGAAACTTAAAATGGCTAAGTCTTTTGAAGGCTTATTGGGCGAATTAAATGAGTTTAATTCGCGATCGGTTCGGCTCGGTTTGGCCGGCCAAAGAGGGTGTTAAACCCCTTTGGTTTGGTCGGCCACAATAAGGGGAAGAAACCAATTTATTTGGTTTAATTAATAAAATAAATCTAGTGCGATTTGTTTTATAAATTATGGATAAATAAATTTGTATAAAGAAATTTATATAAAGAAATTTATATAAATAAATTTATAGAAATTTATTCTTTTTATGGAAATTAAAATGATCCATGGAATGGTTTATTTTAATTTTATAAAATCAATTATGAATTGATTTTTTTCATAATAAGAAAGTTTATAAATTTCTTATAAAATTTATTCCATAATTAAAGGAGAGAAGTATTTGTTTTATTATGAAGTTAGTTATAATAAAACTAGGCATAACGGAATTATTCATAAGAAAGATTATAAGATAAATTTCTTATGAAAATTAATTCCGTTAATTCCGTTAAGAGAGAGACTTGGCAAGGGAGAAGCAACTATATAAGGAACCAAAGGCAAGCCTTGAATTCCTAATCAATTAATCAAGAGATTAGTTGCTCACACTCTCTCTCTACACGCCTCTCTCTCTCTAGGGCCGGCGCCCCTCTCTCTCTAGGGTCGGCTCTCTCTCCTCCCCTAGGGCCGGCGCAACTCCCAAGGTGGGCGTGAGCTTCATCCACCAAGACGACCTCGGAGAAGAACAAGCGGATCACATCTCCTTCTTTCTCGGAATTTAGATTCCGTCTCTTGGTGGTTAGTTTCCTTTCTTCTCTCTTGATCTTCTAGTTGTGCCTTTAGAGAATCTAGTAGTTCTCGTCGGCACAAAACTCGTGGCTTTGCGAAGTCATCCCGAAGAGAACTCGGTGTGGACGCGAATAGAGGCGGAGCTTCCAAGGGACGCTACGGTTGGATCTCGTCCCTTACTTCGAGTTACGCGAGGTACTAAGTAAATTAGTTTACTTTTCCGCAAAGTTTTAATTTATGATCATGTCCACACATCATAAGGTTGCATGCTAGATACGTGGTTAAAATAATTTAAGAAATTATTTTATGCTAATTCTTCCGCTGCACGTAAAAATTTAAAATTTTACGAACCCGTATCCTTGTCAACATGCACCCGGCCCCAACAGTGGTATCAGAGCCGGTTAGTGTTTGACATAATCATATAATTATTTTGCGGAAAACTTTGTCATAATCTCAATTTTGGAAAAAAATTTCAATTATGGAAACTTTCCAATTATAATAAATTTTAGATTTAGGAATTTCTAAGTTTGGAAATCCTCATGAAATTTCGCAAACTTTTGAAATATCCTAGTTTCTAAAAATTTTATAATAATTGTGAAAACTTCCCATCTTTAGAAACTTTCCAATTTTGGAAATATGTAAGTCTTCTTTGTACCAGAAACTTACAATTATTCTGAAAACCTATTATGAAATCTCGCAATTTTGGACACTTTCTTTCAAGAAAGTCTAGACAAATTTATGGATAATTAATTGACAATTAAATTCAAATTGGTTTTAAATTATCAACAAAATTCTTTATTTTGGATTGAGCCTCGGGGAGCCGTCCAATTTAAAATTAGTTGTTGTAATTTAATTTCCCAATTTTGAATGAAATTGTCATGTTTAATTTGGTTGCGCTTCAGAAGCGGACCAAATTAAATTTTCGATAAATTTCTTTTCTTTGGGTATCTGAGCCTCGGGGAGCCACCCTTAGAAAATAATTTGTTGTAATTAATTAAATCCATGAATAAAATATGATTTAAGAGGTGATGCTCTTACAAATTGTTGTCTCCAAAATTTATTAGGAAAATGGTTTCCTATAGAGTTTTCTTAAAAGAGATTTTCATGAAAATAATATGTGGTTGAATTAAGGGAATTGTCTCTTAATTTAATAAGATTTGATTTAGAGAAATCAAAGTCTTAAACATATTATTTCTGAAATTGATTAAGACAATTTAGGAAATTGTTTCCCAAAACAATTCCTTGAATAAAGTATGAAATTAGAATTAGGAAATTTGGTTCCTAATTCAATTAATAAGACTTGATAAATTAAGTCACATACATACTTTATTAAGGAAATCGTTAGTCATAACATAATTATATGTCATGAATGTGCTTAGAAAAAAAAGGATGAGACCTAAAACCCCTTACAAAATATTAAGGCTAACACCTTCCATTAATATGGTTAAAACCGGAGTTTTGTTTCTCGTTTGGGTTGATGGGCACATCCATGCCCGGCTTGAACCTCAACATGTTCAAACCATGGAATTAGTTTATGAATAATATAGTTGAAGTCAGAGGTCAATCCTTAGTTTTGGTTGTTGGACACATCCAAGCCTGACTAAACGGTTGAATGAGCTCCAACCATATTAAAACTATTTCTTGATTAATGGGTCAGCCTTAAGCTTGGAGCATCGATTTGTTGTGCCACAGCCAAGGTCGATGTAAAGAGAGGTGCAGTTGGGTGCTATGTATAATGTTGCATACTTGTTAATGAGTTAACAACCCAATGATTTATGCAAACATTCAATTAGTTGATAGCATAAAGTGATAGTTACATATATGTGATATGTAATCGGTATAATTACCTACCTTCATAGCTAAGAATAACTTGATGGCCACAGCCATGGTTGTTCTTATCTATGGTTGGATATCAACCTATTTGGAGATGTTCCTACGATCTCCCGAATTGATAAAGAGGGTTATTCAATTCGAAAAATAAATAGGATTTAATTAATGTATGTTGATACATTCTTTATCATTCTTCTCATATAAGCTCAATTTGTATTTCTAGGATAATCACTCGATCATGTCTTCTCTGAATTTGCGTTCCATTTTGGACACCAATAAACTGACTGGGCCAAACTTCATGGACTGGCGTCGAAACCTGAGGATAGTCCTCAAGGCAGAGAAGCTTGTTATGTCCTTGAAGATCAACTTCCCAACCGTCCTCCTGAAAATGCAACTCCAGACCAGTTTCCTGAGTTGCTCAACCTGCTGAAGACTGTAGAGTCTTCTGTGAAGCAGGATCAAAAGACGGTACTGTTAGTTGGTTCCTCGAAGAAAGGTTCTAAGAGGAAGGCCAAAGAACAGAATAAAGGAAAGAAGAAAAAGGCCAAAAAGACTGAAAAGACACCAAAAGGAACTTGCCATCATTGTGGCAAGGAGGGTCACTGGCGAAGAAACTGCAAAGTTTATCTTGAGTCCTTGAAGAAGAAGGCATCCGATGCCCCATCCTCTTCAGGTATCTTCGTTATTGAATGTCACTCTATTTCCTCAAATACCTGGGTACTTGATACTGGGTGTAGCTCACATATATGTAATGACATACAGGGGCTAAGGAATAGAAGAAGACTCGTCAAAGGAGAAGCGAATTTGCGAGTTGGAAATGGAGCAAAGATTGCTGCTGTTGCCATCGAAACATATTTGCTAAAGCTCCCCACTGGACGTGTCTTAGAATTGGATAATTGTTATTTTGTTCCTTCGTTAATAAAGAACATTGTATCTATTTCATGTTTGAATGAAAAGAGTTATCATTTAACTTTTAGTAACAATTGTTGTTACATAACTTTAAATGGCGTTCTTTATGGGAATGGAACTTTGTGCAATGGTATCTACACGTTAGATTTATCCGGTGACGTTTTCAATATCGAAGTTAGCAACAAACGTGCTAGAATAAATAATCGAATAGACTCCTACACGTGGCATTGTCGTCTTGGCCATGTAAGTAAGAAACGCATGACCAAATTACACCGATGTGGAATTTTGGAATCATTTGAACCCGGTTCATTTGATACATGCGAATCATGCTTAAAAGGCAAGATGACCAAATTACCCTTTTCCGGAAAGGGTAATCCAGTGGGAGAATTGCTTGGTCTAATACATACTGATGTATGTGGACCAATGTCAACTCTTGCACAAGGAGGCTATAGCTACTTCATCACCTTTATCGATGATCACTCACGATTCGGGTATGTGTTCTTGATGAAACACAAATCTGAAGCTTTTGAGAAATTCAAAGTGTTCAGAAATGAAGTAGAGAAACAGCTTGACAAAAGTATTAAGATACTTCGATCCGATCGGGGTGGTGAATACTTAAGTCAAAAGTTTCAAGATTATCTTAGGGACAATGGGATATTGTCCCAATGGACTCCGCCGTATACACCACAGCATAATGGTGTATCTGAGAGGCGCAACCGAATCTTGATGGACATGGTTAGGTCGATGATGAATCATGCAACTCTTCCAAAATCCTTTTGGGGCTATGCACTTAAGACAGCTGTTTACTTGCTAAACAGAGTCCCGACCAAGGTAGTCTCTACTACTCCATATGAGACATGGAATAGTAAGAAACCTCACTTAACTCACCTTAAGATATGGGGTTGTCCTGCTTATGTGAAGCGGACTATATCAGACAAATTGGATGCTAAGTCTGATAAATGTCTATTTATTGGATACCCTAAGGAAACGAAGGGTTACCAATTCTATCATCCCTTGGAACAAAAAGTGTTTGTTTCAAGGCATGCTGTATTTCTAGAAAAAGAATTTCTTTTACAAGAAAACAGTGGGAGCAGCATTGAACTTGTTGAAGTTCAAGAAACTCCAATAGACATTACAGAGACACCTAGTCTAGACCCACAACCGATAACTCATAGTGATGAGCTATCAGTTGAACCTAAAACAAAACCACCTCTTCGTAGGTCTGATAGGGCACGCAATATTCCAGAAAGATACGGATTTCTCATAAGTGAATCGAACGACGTGTTACTCATAAGCGATGACGAGCCTATCAGTTATGAAGATGTCCTGAAAAGTTCAGAAAGGGACAAATGGCTTGAAGCCATGAAGTCGGAAATGGATTCCATGTACGAAAATCAAGTATGGGACTTGGTTAACCCACCTGAAGGGATTAAGCCCATAGGGTGCAAGTGGGTTTTTAAGAAGAAAACTGACATGGAAGGTAATGTTGTTACCTTTAAAGCTAGATTAGTGGCAAAAGGATATCGTCAGAAACAAGGAATTGATTATGACGAAACCTATTCGCCAGTAGCTATGCTTAAATCCATTCGGATGCTCCTAGCCATAGCAGCTCATTATGATTATGAGATATGGCAAATGGATGTGAAAACAGCTTTCCTTAATGGAAACCTGCTTGAGGATGTATACATGATACAACCTGAAGGTTTCACATCGGTTGATAAAACCAAAGTATGCAAGCTTCGACGATCCATATATGGACTGAAGCAAGCATCTAGTAGGGGTGTAAATGAGTCGAGCCGCTCGTGAGCCGCTCGCGAGCCGCTCGGTCAAAACTCGACTCGAGCTCGGAGTTGACCGAGCTCGAGCCGAGCTCGAGCTGGCTCGTTTACAATTCGAGCCGAGCCCGAGCCAATTCAAAGCTTGCTCGATGGCTCGTCGAGCCATATCGAGCCAAGCCTGGGATCTATCCCAGGCTTGATGACATTGTTTTCCATAAATAAATAAGAACTTGATGAGGTATTTGTGGTTAGAAGGTTTCGGTCATGTAGCAGAGGTTGCAAGTTCGAATCATGACCTTACCCCATTTTTATTAGATTTTTCGGCTCGAATTTGGCTCGAGCTCGGCTCGAGCTCGACTCGAGCCGAGCTCGAGCTCGATTTTACTAGCTCGATCGAGCTCGAGCTCGAGCCGAGCTCCTTTGGTTTTCTCGAGCTCGAGCTCGAGCCGACCTTTGGCTCGGCTCGGCTCGACTCGTTTGCAGCCCTAGCATCTAGGAGCTGGAACATCCGTTTTGATGAGACAATCAAAGAGTTTGATTTCTCACAAAATCCTGACAAACCTTGTGTGTACAAGAAGGTTAGTGGGAGTGCAGTCGTATTCCTAGTATTATATGTCGATGACATATTACTTATAAGAAACGATATATCAGTTTTACAGACAGTTAAAATTTGGTTGTCCAAAACTTTCTCCATGAAAGACCTGGGAGAAGCAACCTATATCCTTGGGATTAGAATCTATAGAGATAGATCAAAACGGTTGCTTGGTCTTTCGCAGTCTACGTGTATAGACCGAGTGCTAAAAAGGTTTAGCATGTTGGAATCCAAGAAAGGTTACCTTCCCATCAGGCATGGGATCAACCTTTCAAAGTCTATGTGTCCGCGCACAGAAGACGAGAGGATTTGCATAAATAAGATTCTTTCTGCATCCGCGATAGGATCTATCATGTATGCTATGTTATGTACTAGGCCCGATGTATCATATGCTCTGAGCGTCACGAGCAGATACCAGTCTGATCCAGGTATGGATCACTGGGCGGCTGTCAAGACAATCCTTAAGTACTTAAGAAGAACTAAGGATGTGTTCCTAATATATGGAGAAGGAGATATGGTAATACGTGGGTATACAGATGCCAGTTTCCAGACAGATAAGGATGACTCCAAATCTCAGTCTGGATACGTATTTACTTTGAATGGAGGCGCAATAAGTTGGAAGAGTTCCAAACAAGACACCGTAGCGGATTCTACCACGGAAGCAGTCTGGATCAAGAAGTTTGTCTCAAAACTTGGTGAGGTTCCAACCATTGATGAAGCAATACCGGTTTATTGCGACAACAATGGAGCTATTGCACAAGCAAAGGAAACAAGGTCTCATCAGCGATCCAAACACGTGCTTCGCCGCTATCATCTGATCAGAGAGATTATAAGTAGGAATGATATACAAATTGAGAAAATTCCCACTGAAAGGAATTTAGCGGATCCTTTAACTAAGGCCTTACCTCAAAGCAAGTTTGAGGGTCATGTTAGAGCCTGTGGTATTGGATACCGTAGCGATTGGCATTAGGCCAAGTGGGAGTTTGTTAGTAATGTGAGAGAAATGTCCTAATGCAATCGCCTTATGATTGTAATCATTTACTTTAATAAATGAAAATTCACTATTTGAGTATACATGTTTGTGTATTTGATTGAGATCTTAAACTCATCTACTGAATGTCCGCAATACAATTCACAGCATAAGAGAATTTGTGATGAGATCACAACTAGTGATTATCTCTACATGTGCAATTGTGAAGTATTGAAAATATCCCTAGTCGATGAATTGATAAAAACGGACACTGTCAATTCTGTTATGACTAGCATGGGTTATTCTCTAATCAACTGATTCTCACTGGCTGGTGACATTGGGATGTCCGGAGATAAACATGGATGCTAGTTAAGGGAACTAGTTCATTGGAGTGACTAGCTGTAAAACTTCATATGGTAATCTATATAGATATGTCAGTGAAGTTCTTACTGCAGCTTAAGTGCGATGTTCCTTTGACTTGCGGTGTTCAAGTCATCTTGGTCATGGAGACTTATACTTTAACATCTTAAGCAAGCATCTCCAAGGAAGTGTGGACCCAGGATGATTGGGTATAAGCCGAAGTGCCCGAAGATGTTTGAACAGCCTACAAAGGATTCACCACTCCTTGCGAGGAGATGTATACCCAGGCCTATCGTCGGATTGTTACTCAAAGCCTCTGGCCAAAGCATGTCATGTTTAGAGTATGAGTCTCTTAAAAACATGAGAGTAATTAGAAATCCAAAGGACGAGAAAGACACTACTTGGGCTAGGTGTGACGTAGTCAGCCTAGTGGGGACTGACACACACAGACCATGTCCTGAACCAAGTGAGTATAAGATGGTGAAGGGAATGAGGCACGATTCATTAGAGCTGCTGAAGGGTTTCGGAATTACTTCTGAGGTCAAACCGTTGATCTTTCGATTAATTGGGGGTCATGATGTACTACTAGGTGCCACTCATGACCGTTCTATAATTGGTTAATTATAGACGGCCAACATAAATCGAAAGTCTATTTAGTCACACGCACTACGAGTAATCCAAGGGATTTAAAACGAGTTGAAAATTGGATTTTCCAATCAAGAGAAATAAGTCGAATCTGAGTTAATCAGAGGCGCAACGGAAACTTAAAATGGCTAAGTCTTTTGAAGGCTTATTGGGCGAATTAAATGAGTTTAATTCGCGATCGGTTCGGCTCGGTTTGGCCGGCCAAAGAGGGTGTTAAACCCCTTTGATTTGGCCGGCCACAACAAGGGGAAGAAACCAATTTATTTGGTTTAATTAATAAAATAAATCTAGTGCGATTTGTTTTATAAATTATGGATAAATAAATTTGTATAAAGGAATTTATATAAATAAATTTATAGAAATTTATTCTTTTTATGGAAATTAAAATGATCCTTGTAATGGTTTATTTTAATTTTATAAAATCAATTATGAATTGATTTTTTTATAATAAGAAAGTTTATAAATTTCTTATAAAATTTATTCCATAATTAAAGGAGAGAAGTATTTGTTTTATTATGAAGTTAGTTATAATAAAACTAGGCATAACGGAATTATTCATAAGAAAGATTATAAGATAAATTTCTTATGAAAATTAATTCCGTTAAGAGAGAGACTTGGTAAGAGAGAAGCAACTATATAAGGAACCAAAGGCAAGCCTTGAATTCCTAATCAATTAATCAAGAGATTAGTTGCTCTCTCTCTCTCTCTACACGCCTCTCTCTCTCTAGGGTCGGTGCCCCTCTCTCTCTAGGGTCGGCTCTCTCTCCTCCCCTAGGGCCGGCGCAACTCCCAAGGTGGGCGTGAGCTTTATCCACCAAGACGACCTCGGAGAAGAACAAGCGGATCACATCTCCTTCCTTCTCGGAATTTAGATTCCGTCTCTTGGTGGTTAGTTTCCTTTCTTCTCTCTTGATCTTCTAGTTGTGCCTTTAGAGAATCTAGTAGTTCTCGTCGGCACAAAACTCGTGGCTTTGCGAAGTCATCCCGAAGAGAACTCGGCGTGGACGCGAATAGAGGCGGAGCTTCCAAGGGACGCTACGGTTGGATCTCGTCCCTTACTTCGAGTTACGCGAGGTACTAAGTAAATTAGTTTACTTTTCCGCAAAGTTTTAATTTATGATCATGTCCACACATCATAAGGTTGCATGCTAGATACATGGTTAAAATAATTTAAGAAATTATTTTATGTTAATTCTTCCGCTGCACGTAAAAATTTAAAATTTTACGAACCCGTATCCTTGTCAACATGCACCCGGTCCCAACACGTACTCAGTGATGGACGGGGTTCGGAAATGCTTGGGCAGCGGCTCTTGCAAGATTTGGCTGGAGAAGGGGAACCCCGTGCGCTCCGTTGGGGTCAGCACAAGGGGGGCCTTCCCTTTGCTAACTCTGGTATGGCTGGATGTAGCCTCATGAGGGTCTGATTGTCCTGCTCCCTCAGTCGGGCCAAACAGTGCCCGGTGGAAATGAGGGATGTTCTCTTGGCGAACCCCCCCCCCTCAGTGCCCACACGAGCAGTGTGCTCGGCTGGGCCTGCCTGAGTGAGTCGGGCGGCTGCTTGTTGTGCTTCAGCCAATTTCTTCACTTTTGCTTCCACTAGCAGGTCGAGGTCTTCTTGTGAGAGAGTAACGGTCACCCGGTTGGATTCACTCATCTTCAGCTTTCGATCAGGCTGATTCTCACAGACGGCGCCAAATTTGATCCTGTCGACAAGCGAAGACCGGCTCTCACTCGGATGACTCGGTCTGACCAAGATGACCCGGTCTGCTAGAGCTCGGGAGGTCGGACTCGGGCTCAAATAAGGCTAAGGCTCTAGTCACTCGGCTCGGACCAAAATGGGGCTCACAAAGTAGTGGTGTGGTTGCAAAATGTCAGCGATCCCTTCTGGAGCCCAAAAGGGGGGTTTATATAGGGGGCAAGAAGGCCCTCAGCCCTGTCAGAGATGTCCTGTCTCATTAAGGATCAGTCATTTGTCAGACTGTATAACTGGCAGCTTTGGTGGCTTCGTGAGGCTGACACAGCCGCCTGACACCCTGTCGGGCCTGTCTTTTCTGATCCTCCTTAATGTTATGCGGCTCTGTCAGGCGGTTGTGTCAGGTGATGATTATGTCAACAGTCTGCTACCTTATTATTACAGAGGGGACCCTTTTATTACTTAGCCGGCAAGCCCTAAACCATAGTTCGGGTCATAGGTCTTTATGCGCGGGGCGAACTTGGGGCGTTCGGCTAGAGACGATTGAGCCGAGCGGCCGACCTCGGGTGGCTGACCCTGAGAGGCCGACCTCGGGTGACTGACCCCGAGTGGCCGACCTCGGGTGACTGACCCCGAGTGGCCGACCTCGGGTGACTGACCCCGAGTGGCCGACCTCGGGTGACTGACCCCGAGTGGCCTCACCCGATCCGGGTTATTCTCCATCGAACCCGACCGGGCCCCCGATCCCCCTCCAAAAAATCATCCGACCGGATCAAAGCCATATTAAAATATGATGGTACATTTCTACTTATTTCTACTTAAAGTCAATTTAGATGGTTCATTTTGAATTGTGGCGACTTAGTCATATGAAAAATGAATGGAGACGAAGATTAGATGCGTGGATTGTTTCCCTCCGAAACACCATACCCACATTATAACCATACAAATTCACATAACAAAATGAGTAAATAAAGTTGGTAATTTTAAGAGAAAATAAAAAGGAGGAAGATAACAAAATGAGTTAATAAAGTTGGTAATTTTAAGAGAAAATAAAAAGGAGGAAAACGTTGAACGACTATTTAATTTTTTTCTATTATTATTCAGCTGTCACTTAATATAGGATTTACTGTTTGTTTGTCTTCCTAGACGGATTTATAATTAATGTGTAGGATATTACCATCTTAAAATTTAAAAGTTAAAATCTAACAAAGTTTATATCTATTCTTCTCATACGTTAATTATAGTATCTGAAAGGACCAAGCCTATCGAGAGTGGGTTGAACGAATCAAATCAATCGAAAGGACCAAGCAAAGAAAATAACAAAATATATCGTTTTGAAGACTCAATGATTAAACACAATGTTCAAGCATCGCCGAAGTACCTTAACACGATGTCATATTCTAACGAAAGGTAAGCATGAAGATATATGTTATTTGAGATTTCAGGTTTAAGTTTTCTTAACAACAAATAAATCTCTTTTTTGAGAGGCTTGTTGACTGAGATGCTGTATTGACAGTGAAATTTCTTCTCAATACAGTAGAACCGTGTCTCCAAAAATCCCTTAGGAGGTTTCTGAATATGGGATCATTTCGACAGTAAGACCAATCACTATAAAAAATTTATCCGGACAGTTTTGCCTCCACGGGCATAGCTGATATAGTAAGAGGTTTATAGATTACCATTAAAAATCTTGTGTTCGAACCACGAGGCTCGTGGAGCATAAATTTCTGCATCCTGTGTAAAAAATTTCTCCTCCCAATTTCTTACCTTCTCGATCACCGTAATTTATCTCCTTCATATTGATTCTGGAACGGAACAGGCTGACGAAAATGATAAGGGCGAACATTTCACTTTTGCGACCAATTAAAGAGCCAGCTTCCTCAGCGAAGCCATTTGAACTCAGAGGGGAAACAACAACTTTCTAGATTTAATTGCATCATGGATACGAGAGTAAAGAAGGCTCCAAGTCATCAATGCTAAAAGAATCTAGCTAATTCATATTACAACAGGGAATTAATAACAGGGCTATCTATATGTTTTACAATCATAAACACAAGCATCCATGAAACCAATGCCCAGCACAAAGCACGACAATCTCCTAAATCATATCCACTAAATTCCTCTAAAAGATCAAAATCTTAACGAGATATCATATCAAACACCCAATCAAGCATAAGAAAGACCCCACAATCAATCCTAGGGTTTGAATCCACCATCAAGCGTAAGAAAGACCCCATAAACAATCCTAGGGTTTGAATCCGCCAGAGCGAGAGCGAGAGCCAACGGCGCGACCAATCAAATCCCGGTAGGCGCATGTAAAGTCTCTACGGCCAATTGCCTTGCCCTGCTCAACGCCTCCGCTCGCACCCACTCCATCGCATTCTGCAGCAGGTCGAGCTCCGGAAGCCCTAGCTCCTCGACCTCAGCGCTCAACAGGTCGCCCACAAGGCCCCACTGCGGCCCCCGCAGCGCCTCCTCCAGCGCCGCCTTCCTCCTCCTCCCTGCCTCGAGCCGCTCCTGCAGCTCCTTCTCCTGGCGACCAAGCGCCTGAACCAGCACGGCGGCGAGAGGGTGCCGCGGCGGGGTAGCAGGCGCGGCGCCGGCACTGCCGCCGAAAAACCGGTCGAAGATGGACTCGACGGAGGGATGGCCGTAGGAGAAGGGTTTGCCGCTGGGCGAGAAGGCGAGGACGGCAATCTCGGCGCCGCAGAGAACAGAGAGCTCGCTGGCTTTCTTGAACACGCCGGCGCGGCGCTTGGAGAAACAAACCTGCCGCGCCGACTCCTTCTCGATCGCTTTGATCGAGATCTTCTGCCGCCCTGCGGTCGTTTTCTTCGTCGCCGTCGCCACGCCCATCTGTCAGTCGCACACAATCGGGTAAACCAATTTCGCCGATAGGCGGGTGTTATATATATATATATAATCAATCAATAAATTAATTAATCAATCAACCAATTAAATCGATCAATTCAGGTTTAATGTAAATTTCAAGTGCTATTTAATTTTGGCTGCATTTTCATGTTTATTTTAATTATGAGCATCCCAAGAGACTCTGCATCTGGCTAGGCCACATCAAGCCTTGAGCTAAGATAAGACATGTCAATCTGTACTGATCAGCTTGTTTGTTTTTTATTCATAAATAGCACTGTTTTTATTATAATAAATAATAATATTGGACTTTTCGTAGGGATGATCTTATTGTTTTGCTTGATGTAGGTGTGAATGTGAGTTTGGGGTAGTAGTGAAGGAGTCGTCTTTAACTTAATGAGTCTTGATGAATGTTTTATATATGGATTGACACCCATTTATTATGTCTTTATGGGGATTTTTGGGTTTCGCCTTTTGCTACTTTATGGGGATTTTCGATAGTAAATGAAGGCAAACATTTGTGATCTGGGGATGGAAAATGAATTTCAACAAATTGAAGGGGTGAAGGTGTCAATTCCAACTGTGGTGGATTTTTAATAGATTTAAGAGAACCTACTTCCGAGATCCAGTAAAGATGTTCCACAAGGTTGGGATAGAATCCATGTGGTAATAACAGGTAGATTTAGACAAACCCATGGAAAATAATTAATTAAATAAATAAATAATAGAAATAAAAATAAAATAATAATTGAACAACTGTTCTATGAATTCAAGATAAAGTATAACAAATAAAATGAAAAGTCATGGCCAAATGAGTAGGTTCTAATAAGTGGAGATCGTTCTAATTGTTTTATTTTATTTATTTATTTGTTTGTTTAATAATAATAATAATAATAATAATAATAATAATAATAATGTATAATGAAGAACAACAATTCTATGACAACTAACTGTCAGCATAATTTACAACATTTACGAAACATCTATGCATCACAATTCACAAAGTCTAGCAGCTTTACAATGGGAGAGCATGTTGTCATTGAATAAAAAAGAAAGAATGTGTAGCTCCAGGGTTGTATTCAAAAGTTACCGTTCTACTTTCAAGACAATTGCACCAAAACATCTACTCTGTTTACGGGAAACCAAGTCACCTCTGACTCTGAGGAGGTTGCTCTGATGTCTGGTTATTGCTGGAGACCAGATTAGAGGACGAAGGAAGAGAGCCATTTTCCTGGGGAGGTGCCGACCCCCACTTTGGATCTGCATCGTTGGACGGTTCCAGAACGTAAATCGCACCGTCACTCATGCCTAGAGCAATCTGGTTGGATTCGGTCGGGTGAGCAGCAATCACCACGGGATTCGAAGATCCGACACTGGAAACCAGAAGTTGAAACGGGGAAAAAAAAAGGTATTCAGTTTGTTAATGGTTCCAGAAAGGAGACAGTATTATGGGTGGTCATCATGTAAAACTCTATCAGGCATACCTCTGAATAGATGCTGGTAAATAAGCAGATGATGCAATCCGGCATCGAAGCCTCAAGCTGTCTGCATCAAAGACTCCAATGGCACCATCTGAGAACCCAGCGTATACTGACAAACCGTCGCAAGAATAGATTGCATGTGAAATTGGCGCAGAGAGCATGTCTCTAGGAGACCACTGTATCAAAACCGATATCCTTACTTTAAACCAGCACATTTTGATAAGTGATATTATAGAAAAGTATGCTCACGCCAGGAAGAATGCAAATCATGAAGAGAGAACTAAAAAGGGGAATTAAATCAACAGTTAAAAACAGGGGCACAGGAAAAGTTTAATTCTTCTGCAAGATTGGTTTTACCATATTCAACAAATAAACGAACATAGTTAAGCTTCCACTTTGAAAAATATAATGAAAATGATAGTGTAAGGATAAAAATACTAGCACTAAGATTTCCAAAGTATGACCTATGACAAGAAAGCTTGAACATCTCCCTAGGTTAGCACGTCCTCTAATTTGAACATTTGAGAGATTATAGGCCAATGATAAAAAGAAATTTTCATCAAGTAGTATAATGGAGTACAAAAATTAGCCCTCCTCTCTATTTGACTGACGGTTAGAGCGTGGGTGTTGCCACCTTGAGGTCTGGGAGTCAAAATATGACAAAGTCAGTGTGTCCATCCTCCCCACGCGCTAGTCACAGCATCTAGACTAGTAGCCCCCGTAATTTACCTCCTCCGTCTTGACCCTAGGACAAATTGATGGGGGCACTGGGGGCGAACTAATCGCCTTTTGCCACCTAAGCAACTTTCATAACACTCCTTTTAAAACCTTTATGTTCTCTTTAATTGTGTAAAAAACAAGTTGATATTCATGCATATATTATTGCCTTGTCAGCTGAATTTAATATTTCCCAACCTTCAATTATTACTATTCAGAAAGGACATTCAGGCCTTTTGTGCAACTCCATGCCTGAAGACTTCCTGTTGTTTCATGTTCATTTGCATCAGCCACAGCTGCCAACTCACACTGCTATTATACACGTACGAAGCTGCACCTAAAAGAGCTAGAGATCACCATGCTACCCTAAAATTGATTCTTGACCTCACATCGATCCTCCAGAAGGCAAAACCGTTTGCCTCATCTCCTCCACCAGTGCTGTTGCATGGAACACCCAACTTCAATGGATTGTTTGAAGTTAGAGCTTGCGCATCAGTCATTCTCTATCCATCAACTTCCCCGATTCTGACTTCTCTAGAAAAAGGAAGACCTCTTCCTCCCTTTGATCATAAACCCATCTCCTTGCCTAGTGTCTATAATTGTCGACAAAAGACCAAGCCCCACTTGTTCACACAAGGCATGCCGTATCACACAAACAAAAAACATGTGGTCTAACTGGCTTTTTTTGAACTCCTAGTGCCTCTCCACTAATTTTGGAAGTGCAACCTGTTGGGGCAATATATGATCCGGAGTGACCATGTGTTTTGATGTTCGGGCAAAGGGTTTAAGTTAGGTTCACCCTTGTGTTTTGATATGTGTATTTGAGTGTGCAGGTTTGCAGGATACACATGGACTTGGCTGGACGGCTTCGGGTACGGTGAAGGATGACATGGAGGCAAGCCGTGGGCTTGTGTGCATCCGAGGGACCATGGATATAGCAAGGACGATGAGTCGAGGGACGCGGACTTCGAGGCATGCGTGAAGGATGGCATGGAGGCAAGCCGAGGACTTGTGTGCGCATCTGAGAGACGGGAGCCGAAGACGAAGAGAGCGCGAAGGCAACAGATCGAGGCTGCTGGTGAAGAGTCAGCTGCGTCGTGAGGGTACGAGTGCTGAGTGAAATGTACTCGGGAAATCCTAGGGTTCGAGTGCTGAGAGAAGTGTACTCGGGAAGGGAAACCTTAGGTGTGGAAGTGGACCAGTCGACTGGTGTCTGGGCAGTCGACTAGTATATGTCACAAAAAGATCAGTCGACTGCTAATGAGACAGTCGACTGGTGGTGGCTGGAAATTCAAACGTTGAGCTTGCAACGGTCGAATCTAGGTGGGACCAGTCGACTGGTAGCGAGTTTCTCAGCCTTGAGCATCATTTAAAGGGGCTCGATTTTGGCTGAGGGTTCTTGACGAAATGAGCTTGGTTAGAGCTCATTAGTAGTCTTTGTTGCTCAGAAGTGTTGTCCGGGTTGTGGCGAGATTTCTCCACCCACAAGGAGCTACACGAGCTAGCCGGAGGTCTTCCGGGGAGTCATCCACCGACGGATCGAGATCGTCCATCTTACAGACAGCCGTGGAGTAGGAGCTCTATCTCCGAACCACGTAAAGGTGACGTGTTAGCATTGTTTTAGTTTTTATTTAGTATTTCTGCTTGCGCATGCTAGCGTTGTAGGTAGAAAATCGAACGAAAGCTATTCACCCCCCCCCGCCCCCCCGATTCTAGCTTCACTGTAAGATCCCAACACAACCTTCTAGAAAATATAAGGCGCATCAAAATTTGTGCGCAAAACAAAAAAAAAAGAAGAAGAGTGCATCCCAATAACACACCTCATCTTGTCTCATTTTCGTATATGGGGTGCGAATAGGGTAGTTAAAAATCTACCCTACCCTAGTCCACTCCATTATCATCCCTACAAAGAGGCCATAAAGACAAGGGTGGCCAAATAAGGAAGAGAAAGTCAAAGCTCAATTCCACAAGAGAAAAAAAAAACACACAATTCCCTGCTAATTAGAAAAAGAAACAAAAGAATGATATGAAAAATCATGATAAACAAATTTGATTACAATTGATACAACTTAAAAAAAGATACAACTTGTCAAGAGTTGAATTTTCTTTGGTGGAGAAAAATAATGCAAATTAGAATTTTCATTTTTAAAATTTTATACTTCGTACGGCAATTTTTCTTTTGGTGAGTAGGAAAATTATTTCAAATTTCATCAATGTCCTTCTACAGAAGAATTTCTTTCAAATAATATTTTGATTTATTTAAAATTTTATTTGGATCGGTGTATTTAAAAGGGATCCATTCTCCATCTTAATCTTTATGTGTGATTAGTGTTCCCCTTTGTGTGTCAAGCATCAATTATGGAATTGGGGGTAATCCAAGCACCCAATCATAGTGAAGAAAAACCCTAATTAAGAAATCTTCCAACATAAACAAGAAGGAGAGCAGAAGAGTCTGTTAAGATCAGAACTTACAGAGCGCGAACACTCAAGCTTGCTGTCATAGATTGCTAGTTGACTTTCATGGACAACCAAGAGATGTGCCTGATCATTATGAAACTGAACTTTGGTGTCGCCAACTAAAGGGGCTGCACGGGAAGCTGACACCTGGATAGATCTGGACTTTTTCTTCTCCCACACATCAATACTCCACACGCATAGCTGCAATTTGATTCACCAAATTGACCCTTCAGAGGAGTTAAAACTAAACTTATGATACATTAGCACTCAAGCATCTGATGTTGTAAACAATTGGAAGTCATAAGTGTATCAGGCTATCAGCTCCATGCAATAATCTGATAATGATATCAAAATAGTATACCTAGACCTACATACCTGGGCATCAGCACCAGAAGATACAAGGACATTCAATGACTGTGAAAATGCAAGGCCTGTAATCCTTTTCTGGTGACCCTTGAGCTTGGTTTTCACCTGAAAATGTCATGGCCAATGACAATATCATTAGGCTAAGCATAATAGATAATTTTTCACTTTTTGACTTTTTGAGGAAATGAAGAGGTTTTGCTTTAGCTTTCCAAAGAAAGAAACAAGATCATTTGTCTTCTCACAGAGAATAGCAAGTATGGCCTCTAACCTCGTCAACTCGAACGTTGTATATTAAAATACTGGAATCATCCATTCCAATAGCAATAAAATTGTTATCTTGAGGATGGAATGCTAGAAAGGTAGCAGCAGGCGGAGGCGGCATAAAAGTTGTCATTACCTGTGAAATATCATACAACATATAAAAACAATATGGTCTTCAACTCAAATAAGCCAAAATCTATTTATCATGAGAATGGAAGGTTGTGCACCTTGAAAGTCATCATGTTAAACAAGGAAACTTTGCCACCGGATGCAGACATTACATAAGAATCATTCTTTGACAAAGCAATACATGCAGTCACTTCTTCAGGACTGGCATCGGTTGTTTCATTAGTCATAAGAGCACCATTTGCTGGTTGCCACAACTGAGGGGTAGTAGATGCATTTGACTGAAGAAACAACCAAAGGACACATCAGAAAATATCAGCATCCAGTAAGAAACTACAAATAAAAGTTTTGTTACCTTAACAGATGGATTCCGCTCATTACGTGGCCATTTCCACAACTTATGAACAGCATTGGAGCAAAGAGCTAGTATAGATAGCCCAGAGTTTGTATACAACAGACGCACCACCTGTAGAAAAGAAAATTATGTTCCCTGAATCAACCAAAAAGTTATAGGAGAAAAGGCGTAGGCCTCCTATTTGAGATCGTGAAAGAATGAAAATAAGAGAAATGTACAATGAATTCACAAGCACAACCATGATGTAACAGTAAGCAAATAATTAGCATTAATTGTAGCTAGCTGGCCACCTTTTCTTTGAGTTTTAACACGTCTATGACCTAGATGTATACACTGATTTCTTCCCAATAGTGTGAATGTTGGTTGGCATGTAAAAATTATCTCTTACAGTTACTCTATCAAATTATTTAAAAATTGTGGTCAAGGAATGCTTCCTTTATGTAGGTTTAGAGCCATATGTACTCCATCAAAATTGGCACGTTAATTAGGCTATCATGATAAATTATATAGTCAAGGAACCAATGGTAAAAATTTTGAGGAAAAGATCTATGCTTGCTGCAGCATAGTTAGGTTCTAGGTTACCCCAGTAAAAGTACCAATGGAATCAACATAATGAAATAAATTTCATAACTGAACATGCTTTCAAGTTTCCATTGATTGCATATAATCGTCTTCAGGCATCATGTTACGTTATCTTATTGCTTGTGGATTATAACCCTTGGTACAGTTCAGAAATAGAAATCCAACATGATCTCTCTGTAAATGTGAACTATAGATATTATTAAAAGACAGAAAAAGAATATGCTGAATTAAATTTGTCATTCACGTGTTTTATCATTCCATACACCAAAACTGTTTATGCGAGCAAAACGCCTGCAAGTTGCAATTGCAAGAAAGTTTACCCTTTGTGACTATATATAATTTAAGATTTGAGCATCCAACATCAGAAATACACAATCTCCTACACATGGGAAATTACCTATCAGAGTATTGCCAGCTTGACCAAGTACCAGTTGTATATTCCGAGGGTTGTAAAAAAATATGTTGAAGAATGAAATAGATGAATAGTTATTTGTCAAAATGAATAAGAATAACTATTCCTTATGATTAGGGAAATGAGAATTCCAAAGGATAGTATTCTGAATTTATTTTTATATGTAAACATATAAATTTTTTACTTCATGGGAATTTATATAGAATAGCATTGTTATTCTTGTGAACCAAAACACAACAATGATCATTAGAGCACCACCCCACAAATTGGTTGAAATAAAGTTCTCAGGAAGAAAAGATCAACAAACCTTGCTTGCTGTCAATGTATCTGGCAATCTCAAAGCTTTAAGGTGTGCAGAGTCAACAATGTCAACCAACTTCCAGCCTTTGCTCTTTTCAGTATCCTCTAGAATTCTTGGCTTAACATCAAGATTCCTGTTGCTATCCACAACCGCCTGCACAACTCATTTACCATTATATTTTCCAAACTACCCATTTATACTAAAGTCGATATTGGCTTACCAAACTACCCATTGATACAGCAGGTATGAGTCGATCAGGTCGCTCAGCTGCAGGTATGATGGCACTAGAAATGTTTGAGACAACCCCTAATGCATTCATAAGGGGTGGCTGCATAATGTCGAGATCCATTAAAAATACCAACATAAATGCCAAAAATATAACAAACAAAATAAACCATAAATTAACTCCAATCGGACTTCAGATTATCATGCAGCATCTATGAAATAGTGAAACCTCAAAGACCAAAGTAAACCATTTTAAGATTCAAAATAGTTATATGCTTATGCTTACTAAATTTAGATGACCAAATTGTCATAATAATTCAGATAATTTAAATAATGTTAAATTTTATACAGACTCTGCTGGCAACAAAGAATAGAATTGGCAGTTAGGCCTACTATTAATGCATCAGGCGGCAATTAACATTAAAGAATATAAAATTACATTTCCAAATAAACCAAATGGAATACAAGTCCTCATAGAATTATTATTACTCTTCAACTTTGAAAGAAAAAAATATATGTTTTCAGGCCTCCGCTCTAAATGAATTTTAGAGTGAACGTGCGAAAGTTACCTTCACATTAGTGCTTATCTGTTGAGAACCTCGAGACCCTTCAAATCCCCTACTCTCGAGCATCCTTACCAACCTTTGGCCATCAGTATTTGCTAAGATCTTGATTCCATTATCAGTTGTTGTCACTGCAAGCAATGAGCCATCACGGTTGAATCTTAGGCGTGGACTTGCCTGTGGCGCAAGAGAAAGAAAAGTTACTTCGAGCTGAGAGTTTTGGAATTGACAAATTAGTAGTAGCCTAGCCAAGAAAGAAACTACTAACAGGCAATCCACCATCTGCATCCGTGGTAGTTAGTATAGTACTGTTATCCATATCCCAAAACTTTATCATGAATTCATCTCCAGCTGCCAAGAAACGGTTCCTAGTTGTGTCAAACTGAACAACTCCTGATGAGTGTTTTCTAAAGCCAGTGTATGTCCTTTTAATAGTTCCTCAGTTTCATTCCACTCTACAAGATGAGAATCACCATCTTTACTAGTTCCACAAGAGAAAAGCCTGC
>JAGFNQ010004776.1:0-39865 GCA_024364735.1 Boesenbergia rotunda | reverse complement strand
AGGCGCCTCAATTGTGATTTGAGGTGCTCAGTTAGATAACTTTTATCCACAAGCATCCAATGTTAACTTTAGATAATATTTAATTTGAGGCGCCTTAGTTCATACTTCAAGCACATCGGGTATCAGCTGAGGCGCATCAGTTCAACTTTTGCGCAGAATTAATTCTGATTTAACTGAGGTGCCTCCAAAGGCATTTGAGATACCTCAGTTGACATTTTTTTTATCAAAGACAATTTTTGAGTTGACTTTCTTCCATCTTTATCCGCTTGGGTGATTTTTGACTATCCAGAATTAAGCTCACCTAAATCCAATTCCGACCTTCTCCTCGAATGGGCTTCCTCCCCAGCTTCTCATCCCTCAAACATTGCAACCACTCTTCTTGTCTACCAGTGTATTCTTCTACAGTCTTCTCATCCCTCGGATGCATCGAGCCCATCGACTCCCTTCCCCATGTCATCTTTCTCGCTTGTTACGTCTTCTTTTCAACTTCTTCTGCTTCTAAGCTCCTACACACTTAGACACAAGGATCAAACCACACAGGACCTAACTTGATATGGTTAACCATATCAAAATTAACCCGAGGTACTTACAAAAGGTGTCTCAGTTAGGACTTGGGATTGAAGGTGCTCAAAATGGTTGAGGGTGTCTCCACGCAGATAAGCGCCGAGGATTAGATTTTGACATTGGTGGCACCCAGGATGGGACTTGAGGTGCCTCAGTTCAAATTGAAGGTGCCCTTAGTTGGATAAGCTATGCAGAGCTTAAACCTAATCAGATTTTCTGATTGAGGGCGCCTTGGGTTGGATTGAGGGTGCCCTGATTAGTCTATAAATGGAGTGTTCAGCCAAGGCTTCAAACGCAACTCTCACACAAGCTATGATGATCATTCTGCGACTTTGTCTTCATGTTGCTGCCCTGCTACTACTCGACTACTTGAGTGCTGCCGGAAGACCAAAACCAACATACGATCACATCTGAATTACTACACTTATGTAGGTAACGATTTTAAAGATTTGTATTGATTTTCCATACTTGTTAAAGAAAATGTGGGTTGTATACTGTTCTTATTCACTTGTACTTGATCACTCTACTGAGAGTTTATACCAGTAAAGGATATTAGTGGATTACCTAACGAAAAGTCCAACGAACCTAGATCTACAAGTAGGAGTTGTTGAAGCCTCAGAACCAAGTAAAACGCTTGTGTTCATATGTTTGTCTCTTTTCATACTTCACTTTATTTTTTGATTGCTACTTAATTTTGAAAAAGATGATAGATTTTAAATACCACGTGATTCACCCTCCCCCCCCCTCACATGGAACGATCCTACAAGATGAGGCAGATCTTGATCTCTTGATCATTAGCTTCAAATGTGATCCAACGGTTCAACATTAAACTAGTTTTGACTCTCTCTTGTGTCTAGCATTTAAGCTCAATTTGGTCCAACTTAGGTTCAATCAATTTGTCATCTCGATTCCCTCCAAATAATAATTACACAATTATGAGTAGAATCCATAAAAATACAAAGAATTATCCGATAATATGAATCTAACTCAATAAACATGATAAGAATTAACAGATGGATTAAAATGTGAAAATTAAAGCTAAAATAATATGCAAAAAATGGTGTTATCAACGTGCATTCTTTAGGATTGTGTTCGTCCACTCTAAACTATTAGTTGATAGAATGCGGACATGCATCTAGGAAAGTAGGCATTAGCCCATTTCTCCTTCTCCACTTTCCCAACCCACTCATAGCTTTTAGTGTGGTACATTCTCATCTTATCCATGCACCCATTATAAGTGAGCTCAGTGCAAGCTTATGTTGTAACCCATAGTAACTTTGTAGTCTCTCTATTTTTTACGAATCTGACACCAATTTCTTGAACATGTTACACCCTCGGGGTGTAATTTCCCACACATCGGGAGATATCCCACTCAATAACAATATAATAACTAAAACCCTAGGTGTCATCTAAACAGAATAATTAGAAAATTCATCAACATTATATATTATATTCTTCGTATACAACAAACTATACAAAAAAAAATGAAAAATAAAATAAAACATAAGTATAACAAAACGAAAGTAAAAGGAACAAGAATCAACACATCAAGATCTCTTAGCAACTCTAGGTAAGGCTAAAACTAACTATAATATCTAAAAGGTCCTTGTGCCTACAAAATTGGAGATAAAGGAAAACAATTAGTAAGTTAAATGGCTAAGTGCATAATCAAAGTAAATGTGCATGAGTTTAATCTTATTTAAGAGGACAAGGAAGCATAATTTCTTATTACAATTTAAATTCTCAAACTACATTTAAATGTATATTTATGATCCTCTAGCATTTGTATGTTGGAAATAGAATTCATCTTCGTATGTTATAATCAATTAAGATAAATTTTCTAGTCTTATTATTTAATCAATAGGTATACAGGTCATTCATGGTATAATATCAACATGAGTAAATATCATAAAGCATGTGTATCAACATGTATAAGCACCATCAATGGTCTAAATCAGATAAATCAACTAAAAAGTGAATCACCAGAGTCAATATCATTAGTGTGTAATGTTGCAAATGTCATTTGATGTACGGGCTAAAAATCCCCACCGATGGAAGACTAAATGAACACTGACCGTTGACGACCACACTAACACAATAATAGGCTATCAGGTATCTGGACCATGGACATCTGTGCTACCACAATAATATGTGGGTGGTCCAATATTCTAGTATAAAACTCATCTTAAAGTTTTCACTTTTAGGATTCATTTTATCCATTTATCAAATTGTTCTCTTTTCATATTGAATGATCAACCAAGTTAACATTTTCATATAAAGATAGTTAATTTATCATCGGATTCACAGATAAGAGGCTATAAGTATCAACAGTATGAAGTATCTGTTGGACCTTGGATGGCTAGAGAGGGGGGGGGGTGAATGTAGCCAGACACTTAAAGTTTACCACTTATCAATTTTCTGTACCTCAAATGTTAGTAGCACAGCGGAAGTTAAAAGGAAAACAGAGTATGCATAAATGAACCCTAAGCAAACACAAATGCAAAACGCTAACAAGGGGATTTACAAGGTTCAGGGATAACTTGCCCCTACTCCTTGGCGTGCCCTTAAGGTGGGCGATCCCTTGATCGTCGGCAGATCATGCCCCGGTGAACACCGGATAAAATGCAACCTCCTTCTCGGTGGAGTAACCTCTCCACAGCGTTTCAAGATGATAAAGTATAAAGTACAAGAAACACAAGAAGGATCTTACTCAGTACTTAGAACCACAAGAACACAGGCAAACTTCTCCGAGCTCCACCCAGCGCAGATCTCACGTAAGACTCTCCTCTTCGTGTCTTCTCGATGATGGACTCAAGCGTCTTGTTTGTCTTCTCCCAAGTGCCCAAGTAACAGAAGGTTGCTTCAAAGATCACAGTTGCTTGCTCAAGATGATGGAACAGCAGATAGCACAAGCACAAGCACAAGCACAACGTGGAGAACTTCGTTACTGAGACTTGTTCGCCAACAAGCCTTAAGTCCCAGCTCTCTGATCACCAGGTCACCACCTCACTGCAGCCTCCAGCTGCTCACCTGCCAACGCCAGCTACCACTGAGCTCTCCCTGGACTCCCTGAGCTTCCCTCAGCCAAGCTCCAGTCAGCAGCTCTAGTCAGCAGCTCCAGTCGTTGAAACCTGAGATGGCAAATGGACAAACCTGCTCCAAGGAAAGACCTTCATTGACTCTCCTTGAATGTTTGAAACCATCTCTGTCACCTACACACTCAATCAGAGGTTTAGCAAATGAAATCAAACTTATATCAGTAATAGCAGAGAAGATCAAAGTGACATCAGTAGTGTATCAGTGAAAGCAGGCGCGATCAGAGCGTCTGACAGCACGTTTGAATTAAAGTGATCGGTCAACGGACCGATCAGGACTATCCCAGACCGATCAGGCTCCAACCTGATCGGTCCCCAGTGAGAAACTTGGGATCGCAAGCTCGTATGATCAATCACCGGATTGGTCACCAAACCGATCCAGAAATCAGCTTGCCACAATCCCGCCTGAAATCCACTTGATGATCGGTCACCAGACCGATCAGGAGCCAAGCAGTGAGGGAACTGCCTACTCCCTGATCGGTCACCGGACCGATCAGGAGCCGGGCAGTAGGTTCCAAACCTCACTATGTGCTACCTGATCGGTCACCAGACCGATCAGTCATCGTTGGATCGGTCACCAGACCGATCCACGAAGGAGCACCGTGCCAACTTCCCTGATCGGTCACTAGACCGATCCAGGCAAGGTCAAATCTCCTCTAAGTCATGAGAACCAGCCTCCAGCCCATCTCTGACTCATGCCATGCCCAACTTCACTCACTGAGACTTCAACCTAGCCCTCCAAGTTAAGACCTGGCTTCACTCACCAGGATTTCATCACTTAGCTTTCCAAGCTAGGACTTTTCACTCAACCCTCCAAGCTAGGACTTTTCACCTAGCCCTCCAAGTTAGGACTTTTCACCTAGCCTTCCAAGCTAGGACTTTTCACCTAACCCTCCAAGTTGAGACTTTTCACCTAACCCTCCAAATTGAGACTTTTCACATAACCCTCCAAGTTAGGACTTTTGACCTAGCCTTCCAAGCTAGGACTTTTCACCCAACCCTCCAAGTTAGGACTTTTCACCTAGCCCTCCAAGCTAGGACTTTTTACCCAACCCTCCAAGTTAGGACTTCGTGCCCAGTCCGCGACTAGGACTTAATCCCCATGCGTTTAACCAGACTTAAATCAAAACTTAAATCGGTGTCAACACCAAAACAACAATCAGGGTTAGACTGCATCAACAATCTCCCCCTTTTTGTTGTTTGACAACCCGATTTAAGTTTAGGCATTGATGATCAATTGAAGGCAGTTCAATTATCGTAAGGGAATCAAAATCCTCCCCTACAATAATCCTAAACTTAATCAACCATTTTCTCCCCCTTGTCAAACATCGAAAAGGGTATGGTTATTAAGTTTGAACATACCTCCCCCTCAAACACGGGTCTCTCCCCAAATCCAAAATAATCAAAGGACAATTTTTGAATTGCATATGAAGGACATATACCATAAATGTATCATGGCAACAATATATATGCATCATACGCAAAAAAGTGTGAATTTCACATGAAAACATATACAGAAGTATATCATGGTTAAACATGTATATGTTTCATATGACAAGTAAGGAATGCAGCTGTATCCGACACATAATTCTGATTGGTCTCCGTGACCGATCAGATTTGTTGATTACTTGATACAGGAAAAATGTCTGATTAGTCTGGGGAGCGATCATATTTCAGACACATTTCTGAAACCCTGATACATTCCTGATCAGACTGCATTAACAATTTGCATTCCAAAACAAAGGTGTAGACTCCATTAATATTCGTCATTTCAGAAAAATTTTTGAAACACGACATTATGACCAAGAGTCATGACTCAACAAATCCTTTCTTATGAAGTTGAACATTCCAACATAGATTTGTATCAAATCAGTATTAGATTTTGTTCCAAGTATCTTGACTATCATCCTACTACTTAGTTCTATTGATACTTCATCAAAATTGATGAAGGAGGATTGGTCTGAGGAGTGGTCTGATATAATTTGGAATGATCTGAGAATCAGTATTGATCTGGTTTGATACAGAGAGGTTTTCTGAACCAGACTTCAGAAACTGAGTTTTAGAAACTCCGAAATCAGATTTGTTTCATTGTACAGTTTCAGAAATGAGATTTCAGAAACCCTAATTCAATCCCATTGATCCTAAAGGGTTTCTTTTAACCAAAAAGTATTTCCCAACCTACAATAATCATCATGATTTGTATCAATTCCATATCAAAAATTGAGAATTTTTTTATGAAAAGAAACCAATAACATGTTTGTGTCAATTTAGTGTCACAATATGATCAAGTTCCAAAACATGCTTATATCACATTATGATCAAATTTTCAAACCATGCATGTGTCAAATTAGTATCAACATATGATCAAATTCCAAAACATGCTTGTATCAAATTCTTATCAAAATTCAAAACTTTCCAAAAAAAAAATAGATTTCTATCAAGATTCAAGACTTTAACCCCTATAAAAGCATGATCAGTATGTGCTTAAGCCTTGACTTGGGTATCAAAAGCAGGTTTGTATCAAAGCACAATCATTGGGAAAACAAACAAGTCATGGAATTTGAGTTTGATACAAAGAGAGCATTAACCCTAGACCTTAAGCTCATGTTCTTTGTCTAATAATGTATTGTGAGATTTTCATAGTGATTTTCGAATTAGTACTAACTAATGTGTTCATACTTGTTCTTTAGCATTCATTCATGTTCTATAACCCATACAAGAAAATAGACACCTTGGGCTTGAGATAAAGAATTTCATAAATCATAAATTGCAGTAAACTATAAATTGCAACAATAAACCTAATTGTCCTAAGCAATTCATGACAAGGGCAAGTTATGTGTTTCTCTAAACTATTCATGCAATATATATAATTTTTCCAAAGCTTGTAGATTTATTTTGAAGCATGGATATACTATTATTCATTGCATGAAAATTTTCTTACTACTCAAGTGAGATTTCATAAATCACTAGCCAAGGGATCATCTTGTTATAAGAACTAAGACAATGAAGCTCAAAGCATTTAATTCGAATTTTTCATAACCAACCATGTGAATGATAATTTTTTTCTTTGGTCATGGGTTTGGAGCACCAAATATCAACCTCCCATGTTGATAGATGCTCCCCCTCAAATAATGCTTATACAATTCGAAATATTAAAGTTTTAGGTACCCAAATTTTGGGACCTAAGGCATCTACAATGAAAGACTTAGGCACCTATGCCTTAGTCTTTTTCTTTCTAACCTTTTGAACCCTAGAATTATTTTGTGATCTAAAATGGGTTCTAGACATCAATGACATGAAACTTGATTCTTTAGGTTGGTAACCTAAGTCAACCTTGTTGTAAACCGCTTTTTGTGAATTTAGTATCATGTCTAGAGTTTTAGAGCTAGTTGAAAACTTCTCAAGAATATTCTTGAGGTTTTCAACTTTGCTCTTCAAATCCTTATTTTCATCCTCAAGAGACTTATCATGCATAACATCAATTACCTCATCCTTAGAGGTTTTCAATTTTTCTACTTCAAATTTCAATGACTTAATCTTATTCTTTGATTTCTTTAACAATTTAGTTAAGCATGCTATCGTCCTATAGCATTTATCTAATTTCGGAGAGATTACCTCTTCATCATCCGAAGATGATGAAGGCGCGGTTGAGGAGCTCCTTGATTCGTTATCGCTCTCTTCTCTCGAGTCCTCTAGTGCCATGAGAGCAAAGTGATGTGTATTCTCCATTTCTTTCTTCTTCTCCTTCTTCTTTCAGTCATCTGCCACAAATACAAACCCTTTCTCCTTTGGCCTTGGTTAGAGATCTCATGTAATTCCATTTCACAAAACAAATATTCTAATTTAACAAAGGAAAGGTCCTTGGAAACCTTGTAGGCATCCACCATGGATGACCACAAAGTATTCCTCGGAAAAGCTTTGAGAGCAAACCTTACTAGATCCTGGTTTTCTACCTTTTTGCCGATGGAATGTAAGCCGTTGAGGATCTCTTTGAATCTTCCATGGAGTTCACTTACCTTTTCTTTTTCTTCCATGGATAGATTTTGAAGTTGACTGTGAAGGAAATCTTTCTTGGCTGTCCGGGTTTCATGAGTACCTTCATGGAGCTCAATGAGCTTGCTCCATAGATCTTTAGCACTTATGAAGAGACCAACTTTAATCAACTGGTCCTTAGACATTCCGCACTGCAGGGTAACCACAGCTTTGGCATTTGCTTCACCCTTTCTAATTTGCTCAGCCGACCACTTGGAAAACTCAAGCTCCTTTCCTTCATTATCCTTTGGAAGGGAAAACCCCTCCTTGACAGCGAACCACAAGCTCATGTTTTCTTCAAGTAAAACTCCATTCTTGACTTCTAATATGAAAAATCAGTGTTGTCGAGGAATGGAGGTCGGTTTGTGCTCAATCCTTCTCTTCCAGCCATCTTGTAGACTCTTGGATGTTAAGCCGTTGAAGTAGAGCCCCAAGCTCTGATATGACTTGTTGGACCTTGGATGGCTAGAGAGGGGGGTGAATGTAGCAAGACACTTAAAGTTTACCACTTATCGATTTTCTGCACCTCAAATGTTAGTAGCACAGCGGAAGCTAAAAGGAAAACAGAGTATGCAGAAATGAACCCTAAGCTAAACACAAATGCAAAATGCTAACAAGGGGATTTACAAAGTTCGGGATAACTTGCCCCTACTCCTTGGCGTGCCCTTAAGGTGGGTGATCCCTTGATCGTCGACAGATCAAGCCCCGGTGAACACCGGATAAAATGCAACCTCCTTCTCGGTGGAGTAACCTCTCCACAGCGTTTCAAGATGATAAAATATAAAGTACAAGAAACACAAGAAGGATCTTACTCAGCACTTAGAACCACAAGAACACAAGCAAACTTCTCCGAGCTCCACCCAGCGCAGATCTCACGCAAGACTCTCCTCTTCGTGTCTTCTCGATGATGGACTCAAGCTTCTTGTTTGTCTTCTCCCAAGTGCCCAAGTAACAGAAGGTTGCTTCAAAGATCACAGTTGCTTGCTCAAGATGATGGAACAGCAGATAGCACAAGCACAAGCACAAGCACAACGTGGAGAACTTCGTTACTGAGACTTGTTCGCCACCAAGCCTTAAGTCCCAGCTCTCTGATCACCAGGTCACCACCTCACTGCAGCCTCCAGCTGCTCACCTGCCAAAGCCAGCTACCACTGAGCTCTCCCTGGACTCCCTGAGCTTCCCTCAGCTAAGCTCCAGTCAGCAGCTCCAGCCGTTGCAACCTGAGATGGCAAATGGACAAACCTGCTCCAAGAAAAGGCCTTCATTGAATCTCCTTGAGTGTTTGAATCCATCTCTGTCACCTGCACACTCAATCAAAGGTTTAGCAAATGAAATCAAACGTATATCAGTAATAGCAGAGAAGATCAAAGTGACATCAGTAGCGTATCAGTGAAAGCAGGCGCGATCAGAGCGTCTGACAGCACGTTTGAATTAAAGTGATCGGTCACCAGACCGATCAGGACTATCCCAGACCGATCAGGCTCCAACCTGATCGGTCCCTAGTGAGAAACTTGGGATCACAAGCTCGTATGATCGGTCACCCTGACCAGTCACCGGATCGGTCACCAAACCGATCCAGAAATCAGCTTGCCACAATCCCGCCTGAAATCCACTGGCTGATTGGTCACCAGACCGATCAGGCTGATCCCAGACCGATCAGGCTCCAGCCTGATCGGTCAGGGTGAGAAATCTCACGACAGTTGATCGTTCAAATTGATCGGTCAAGGTTTCTCCCTGATCGGTCACCAGACCGTTCAGGAGCTGATCAGCGGAGGAACTCAACTCACTGTGTGCTCCCTGATCGGTCACCAGACCGATCAGGAGCCAAGCAGTGAGGGAACTGCCTGCTCCCTGATCGGTCACCGGACCGATCAGGAGCCGGGCAGTAGGTTCCCAACCTCATTGTGTGCTCCCTGATCGGTCACCAGACCGATTAGTCATCGCTGGATCGATCACCAGACCGATCCACGAAGGAGCACCGTGCCAACTTCCCTGATCGGTCACCAGACCGATCCAGGCAAGGTCAAATCTCCTCTAAGTCATGAGAACCAGCCTCCAGCCCATCTCTGACTCGTGCCATGCCCAGCTTCACTCACTGGGACTTCATCCTAGCCCTCCAAGCTAAGACCTGGCTTCACTCACCAGGATTTCATCACCTAACCCTCCAAGCTAGGACTTTTCACCCAACCCTCTAAGTTAGGACATTTTACCTAGCCCTCGAAGCTAGTACTTTTCACCCAACCCTCCAAGTTAGGACTTTTCACCTAGCCCTCCAAGCTAGGACTTTTCACCTAGCCTTTCAAGCTAGGACTTTTCACCTAACCCTTCAAGTTGAGACTTTTCACCTAACCCTCCAAGTTGGGACTTTTCACCTAACCCTCCAAGTTAGGTCTTTTCACCTAGCTCTCCAAGCTAGGACTTTTCACCCAACCCTCTAAGTTAGGACTTTTCACATAGCCCTCCAAGCTAGGACTTTTCACCCAACCCTCCAAGTTAGGACTTTGTACCCAGTCCGCGACTAGGACTTAATCCCCATGCGTTTAACCAGACTTAAATCAAAACTTAAATCGGTGTCAACACCAAAACAACAATCAGGGTTAGACTGCATCAACAGTATCAAGGAGTATGGAAGGTTAAGTAATATAAAGACAGGTATCAACAGAAGAGTAAGTCAGAATATCCATTTAATTTTTAAAACAACCTTTCCCATCTTAATTTCCATATGAACTCACATGTGAACAAGAAATAACATCAATTATTTAGCCTCCAATGATTTTATTATATTAATCCACTTCACTATTTGTAATATCATTTTAATCTCCTTTTGAAAATAATTATACAAGTATATATAATCACATTTTTCTCTTTATTCATACACAAGGATAAATGTATAAGAGTCAATGGTCACTGTGCTCATCTTGAACTCGTATCTACAAATAGAATACAACCATAACTCAAATACTTAAAATGATACTCAATAAGAATCATGAAAAAAATATAAACATTATCTATGGCTCGATCATTATTTTTGATCTTGCTATCTCATACCACTTCGTAGTCTTAAACTATACCTCCATTACTATCTAATTATTTACTCATCCTAACCACAAATCGATTAATATAAAATATAAAGTATACCTTCTAAGGGATGCTATGGCGGCTGAAAAAGAGGGCATCAATATTAGGTTGTGTCCCCCTTTATGTTGGCATCCTCGACTAGCTCCGATGAGCTCCAATGACTATTGTCGAGATGCAAAGATAGCAAGGGCAATGACGGAGAAGAATAGGGAAAACAAAGAGGTTGTTGACAACTAGTGGCTGGAAAAAAGCAACAACTAGGGTCGCTATGTTGGATCTGCTGGAGAAGAAGAAAGGTAGCAATGTCAGTTGGGGAAGGTTGAAAACAAAGAAGATGGTTGATGGGATAGTGAAAAGGAAAGGGAAAACCTTTTTCCATTTCACCGATTGTCTCGGCGAGCTCCAGCGATGACCACAACTAGTTCTGATGGGGCTCTGATGATTATTGTTGTGATGGTTGTCATTGGTCTAAAAAAATAGGAATGAAGATGGAAGAAGGTGTAAGAACCTCTGGTTGGTTTTGATGTGATCAACCGATTTAAGTTAGATCCTGGTGTGTTTAACCTTGTGTCTAAGTGTACAGGAACTTAGGAGCGCAGGAAGTCGAGCGGAAGACGCAGCGGTCGTGAAGGATGGCATGGAAAGGGAGCCAACGAGCTCGATGCATCCGAGGGACGTAGAGCTCTATGGAAGAGTACGCCAGTGGAGTGAGAAGGACACGCGCGGTATCCGAGGGGCGAAAAGCCGGGAGGAAGGACGTTCGAGCGACGAAAGGCTGGAATTGGGTTCGGGTGAGACTAACTCCGTTTAGCCAAAAATCACCCAAGAAGGCGAAGCAACTCAATCCGGAGACTGGTTAGCATCGACTAACCAAAAGGACTCCTGGGCGCCCATAAGCTCACGGGCGCCAGAGAGTTCAGGCGCCTGACTACTTTGGCGCCTGTGATGTATTATGCGCCCAAGAAGGCTTCCTTAGCCGTTTCTGAACGTTAGCTTTGGATAAAGCCTCGGGCCACGTGTTAGGTGTCCAAGACCTATTAGGCGCCCAATATCCGCCATGTTAGCAAACAGATATATTTCATCGGGGCTATAAACAGACCTCTGAAGCTCAGCTTGTTTCATTCATTGCATTCCAAGCATTAGCAAACGAGTTTAGAATAGTTTTTTCTTCTTTTTCTGAGCTTTCCACGTGTAAGAGGCTTCTCCACCTAAAGGAGATATATTCAGGAGAATCAAACGATATTCATCCTTGGATTAGCAACCTCTCCGGTTGCAAACCAAGTAAATTCTTATTGCTCTTTTCTTTCAGTTTGCTTAATTTATTTATGATTATTATTTCTGCTTGGACTAACAAATATCATTGTCAAAGTTAGACAAAAGAGTTTTTATATTTATTTCAAGGGCAATTCACCCCCCTCTTGTCGGTCGACCACAATCCAACAAGTGGTATCAGAGCCAGAATGCTCCAGAAGGACTAACCGTCATCTGAAGTAACTACAAAATGGTCGGACCAGTTATCTACCCGCCTAAATTCGAGGGGGAGTTCGCAAGCTGGAAACGCAAAATGCAGGTATTTTTCAAAATCGATTTTGAATTACTTTTAATAATGAAAAATGGTTTTGCAGCTCCAAAAGATGCCGACAATAAACCCAAGGACGAAAGCTTGTGGACTAAAAAGGAACAAGTTGACTTCATGGCAAATGGAAATGCAGAATACCATCTGCTGACAGTACTTCCTACACAAGAAGTCAACCGAATTGATAACTACCAATCGGCGAAGGAACTTTAGGAGAAGTTCCTTGAACTCCATGAAAGCACCTCCGAAGCAAAATTGGCAAAAAGTGATCTGCTTCAGAATCAGCTCAGCAACCTTCGACTGGAAGAAGGAGAGTCAGTTGCACAACTTCACGCCATGATTAAGGAGCTGATGACAGAACTCAACAATCTCGGAGAAACGGTAAGCAATCGGGATGCGCAAAGGTACGCATTGAACGCCTTCCCGAGGACCCCGAACTAGAGTTCAATTATCGACACGTACTACATTTCTAAGGACCTTGAGGTAAGTACCTTAGAAGAGCTTTTTTCAACTCTAGAACTTCATGAATCTAGATGTGCAGGAATAAAGAAAACGGACAACATCGCCCTAGCCACGAGGAGGATCCAACATGAAGAGGATTCTTCAGAAAGTGATGAAAACGCCGCATACATGGTACGAAAATTGTCCAAATACTTTAAGACTAAAAAATTTAATAAAGTGCAGGGTAAAAAGGAAGATCCGATGTTACAACTGCAACGAAGAAGAACACGTGAAGGAAAACTGCCCCAAAGGAAAAAATAAAGAAAAAGGGGCACCCAGGAAAAAGGTACACAACTTAAAGGCGGCGTGGGATGAGTCTTCATCGGAAGACTCAAATCTCGAGGAACATGTTGGACTTGCCCTAATGGTGTCATTCCAAGAAGATAAGAGCATCGATGAAGGGGGAGCCACCTTAGAGGACAGCAACGACGAAGGGGGAGCTTCGGCTTCAAAAGTGACATTGTAAATGCGTTATGCTTTCTACCTCCTGATCAACTTTATTCTAGAATAAATGTCATGTTAAAATCCATTTGCAAATTAAAAAATAAAAATAATGATTTGAAAAAATAATTATCATTTTCTTGCCCAATAGAAATGTTTGATAAAATAAAATTTGATAATAAAAATTTGAAAAATCAACTTGAAAATTTGAAAAACAATTATTCATGTTTAAAATGTTTACAAAATTTAAAAATCAAATATTATGGAAAACTCAACTGATATTTTAGATATCACAGGGGTCAAATTATAAAAATATCTAGATCAGATATTCCATCTAAATTTTTGATAAATCCCGTTGGTAAAAATTTATATTGGATTCAAAAAAATATTTTAAACTATTGATTTTTTCATTATCTTATGTTTTTTTTAGATAACTGTTTCTGAAAAATAATTATAAAGTTTTTTTGGGTTCTATCAATTCATGAAAAATTTACTTTAAAAATGATTTTAAACAAAAATTATGGATAACTGCTTCTGAAAAATGATTTTAAACTTTGATTTTTTTTCCCTTAACTGTTTATGTTTTTTTGATGTGATCAAAGGGGGAGAAGTAGTGTTAAGTCATGGGGTACACTCTAAATTTTATTTTTTTAAAGAACTTACACTATTGCACATTTATGCATATTTTTTTATTTTATTTACCCTAACTTAACTCGGGTTGATGCACATAAAAAAGGGGAGATTGTAAGTACCCCTAGTTGGTTTTGATGTGATCAACCGATTTAAGTTAGGTCCTAGTGTGTTTAACCCTGTGTCTAAGTGTACAGGAACTTAGGAGCGTAGGAAGTCGAGCGGAAGACGCAGCGGTCGAGAAAGATGGCACAGAAAGGGAGTCGACAGGCTTGGTGCATCCAAGGGAAGCGGAGCTCTGCGGAAGAGTATGTCGGTGGAGCGAGAAAGACGCGCACGGTGTCCGAGGGACGAGAAGCCTGAGGAAGGACGTGTAGGACCGGTGTCGTCAATAGACGGGGGGGGGGGGGGGGGGTGAATATCGACCAAAATCTTTCTCGCGGAAATCGTGAACTTTTCGAATCTTCATTCTAGACTCAGAGCGTTAGTGCAATGGAAAATAAACAGAACGAAGAAAAACAATAACAACACAGCGCACGCGGGATTTACTTGGTTCCCAACCCCCCAGGGTCAGTACATCCAAGGCCTAAGCACGGGAACGCCCATTCACTATTGGTCTCCTTTCCGAACTTTCTAAAGGCGGAGAAACCCGTCTTACAGTGCAGAAGTACAATCACAAAGATAATAAATTCAGTACGGAATAATAAAAGCAAACCGAACAACAAGGATTTGAAACTCGGCCGATCTGGACCTCCGAAGCGACGCGCACTTCCTCCTAGAGCATCCCAGTCGTAGAGCCTTATCTTTAGCGCATTGTCGTCGGTCAGGATGCTCAGAATCATTTCGTAAAGTTGTGTCTGAAGCAGAGGGGTCGAAGCCCCTTTTATAGGATTCATTCGGGCGCCTGTGATCATGGGGGTGCCCCTATCGACTTGGTCAAACTTTATCTCTGTGCCAAACTCGTCGCAGCTGATAAAACCTTTGACCAGGGCATCCCAGACCTCCCAGGCACCTGAGTGAAGGCTTATCTATGTTTCGAACTCAAAACAGTGAATACAACTTTCAACTTGGGCGCCTGTATCATCTCGGGCGCCTGAATGGAAGCATATTCTGCTTTCTTCACGAAACTGCTACTTTGTTCTTTGAGCTAGGCGCCTGGATCATGTTGGGTGCCCCCATCAATAGGGGTGCCTAGCTTGGCTGGTTTCCACCCCTTTGCCTGCATTGTCTCCACTTTTAGGTACCTGCAAGATACATGAATACAAGACAAATATACACATATTCTTAACCTTAAGGACTTGGTTCTAACTTCGAATTTCTACGAAACCCTAGGTCGAACCGACGCAAGTTCCCACCCCCGAAAACGCGCCTTTCACCTACTCCTTTCAGGAGACAGTTGCCACCCCAGTCCATCGGGTGGACTTTTGCTTAGCCTCCGATACTTCCGGATCTCGAGACGTCTGAACCCCGACCCGTCTCTACTTCTGTCCTTAGTCATCGCTCAGCTATGTTGCTCAATCCCTCAAACTAAGACTTCGTGCCCAAACCCTAAGTCCAGGAGTTCGGTGCCCAACTCTCGGCCAGGTCTTCGTGCCCAATTCCTCGAACCAGGTCTTCGGTGCCCAACCCTCGGCCAGGTCTTCTTGCCCAGTCCTCGACCAGGACTTAGTGTCCACCTTCCGAGGAGGTCTTCGGTGCCCTGCCCATTGCCAGGACTTAGTGCCCAATCCATGATCAGGACTTAGTGCCCAATTCTTCGAACCAGGACTTATTGCCTAGGTTTACTAGGACTTTGGTCCATTTTGTTACTCCTCTCTTAACTCCCTTTCTCTTGTTTAATGTATCACTGACTTAAGTATATTGTCAAACATTAAAACACTTAGATGAGGGCATCACTGATGCAACTTGCACCAACAATCTCTCTCTTTTTGATGTTTGACAATATCTTAAGTTAGATTGATTAAATGGGCTAAACCTTGAAAAAATAATCTAAGTTTTGAAAATTCGTTTTGATCTTTTGGGGAAAAAAACTTCTAACTTAGGCTTACTTTCCCCCTTTTTAAAAAACATTTTGATTTTCATTTTTAATCCTTCGGTAAGAGAGAAAAAAGAGAAAAAAATTTCTAACTTAAGCACACCTCTCCCCCTTTGTCATACATCAAAAAATCACCAAAAATACATGCACCACCAATGAAAACATTTGGTTCTTTTTGAAAATACTTAGTATAACTTTTTGAAAGCATAGTAAAACTAAGTACTTAAATTTCCAAAAAAAACCACTTTGCAAAATATTCTGAAAAATATTTTGTATTTGTAGGAAAAAAATGTTGTGAACATACTCTTGAAAGATTTTTTTTTTGCTTAACATATTTAAAAAAAATGTTCTTTGAGCCATGCTAGTATTTGTAGAAATATCTGTCTCTTTGAAAAGCAATTTTTGAAAAAAAAATTGCAATTTTGGAAAATATAAGTACTTTTTGAAAAGATCTTATGCATTTTGAAGACATAATATTTTACTTGACTTGGTTTATCTTCCAGTCTGACACAATCCTAGGAAACCTTGTTAACTATAAGGACATTTTCCTAAGTATCCTGGAAAATTCTCCAAATTCAAGTAGATGATAATTTCAAAAAGAATTTCAAAATAATTCTATAAGCCACACAAATTTTGAAAAACCAAGTAGTAGTAGTATTTTGAAAGACAGACTATTTATGTTTTCAACAAGATTTTGAAAATGTAGTGCACGAAAACATATTCTTTTGAAATGTTTAATAATTCTTTCAGTTTAACCTCCCCCTGAACTTGACCCACCCCTAGGAAGCTTGTTGACCACAAGTACTCTTCCTCTGAGTTTTTAGGGTTTGGTTTAGACCAAATGAATTATTTAATAATTAAAAAAATTGAAAAATACTTGACTTAGACTCCCCCTAAATTCGATACATCCTTGGAGTCCTTGTAGATTATGAAGTAGACATTCCTCTGTGTCTTTTAGGGTTTATCAAAGTCAAACAAAATTCTTTGAAGCATAAGTCTTTTTTGGAAACACAAATGATAGTAATTTAAGGCAGAGTTTTAGAAAAGTTTTTTTAAATGATAGTAATGTTAAAAAAAACATTTCAAAAGAATGAAAACACTCCCCCTGTACTCGACACTGTTTGACACTATCTAAGTGCCTTAAGGAACTTTAATATTGTCCTAAGAGGCTTGTGTCTATTTGAGTGAGTCAAACAATTTTTGAAAAAATATACTTTTGAAAAATGTATAATATGTATAATCAATCAGACAAGCATAAATTTCCATACAAACATTATTGTGTTGAAGCGCTATTTTGAAAATATATTTTTTTAAAAAAGTATTCTAACAATTTTGAAAACAGTTTTGAAACATGCTCATCAATTTATTAGTCCTTAACATCTCACCCATTCTAGATGTCTCAATACAACAAGCATGGTTGCCTTATAGGTGTATTGTGAGATGCTTGAATTATTTTTTTTAATTTATTATTAAATCTAAGATTTAATTGAGACTTGTATTAGATTCAAATCTAGCAATAGTAAAGTGAATTTGATTTTCAATAATTGACTTCCAGGTCTTGGCGAGGCATAAGGCCTTCTTTGGTCGTAGCCTTATTGGATCATCAACCCTTTCCTTGATAAAGCCTTTTATAGAAAATTCATCTTCAAGTTACTTCTTGAAAGATTTTGGTCTAACTAGTTTAGGTTTTGGATCGGCAGCTTCGGCTAGTTCTACCAAAAAGGCTTCCTTAACGTACTATCATCTCACCTCCACCTAATACTAGGTTGATCAAGTTTTAATTATTCTTTTTCCTATAGTCGTTCTAAATTATTCATAAAAATTAAATATGAATGACATGACATATATTTTAAGAAAATTGCATATGCATGGCATGGCAGTTATGCATGAGTCAAGCAATTCAAATCATTTTATTTAAGTTTCTAAAAAAAATCAAAAATTCGATTTAATACATGTCGTGTGAACCCGCGAATATATAAACCCACTTTGACATATTTAATTTTAAATTTATTGTTGCAGTTTGGGTAGAATTTTATTTAATTTGAGTTTAAGTTATTTAAGAATTAATTGGAACTGAATTCAGAATTAATTAAAGTAGAATTAATTGAATTTGAATTAATTGAAGATTAATTAAAGTTATTTAAATTAATTTGAATTTGATTTAACTGAATTAATTTGAATTAATTGAATTTGATTTAATTAAGAATTAATTGAATTAATTTGAATTTGATTTAATTGAATTAATTTGAATTAATTGAATTAATTAAGTTTTAATTTGAATTTGATTTAATTAAGATTTAATTGAATTAATTTGAATTAATTGAATTAATTAAGTTTTAATTTGAATTTGATTTAATTAAGATTTAATTTAATTAAGATTTAAATGAATTAATTTGAATTAATTTGAATTTGATTTAATTAATATTTAATTGAATTATTTTGAATTTGATTTAATTAAGATTTAATTGAATTTATTAAGATTATTAAAAATTATTTAGGATTGAAATTAATATGGTAAAAATTGTTAAGATTTAATTAGATTTAAATTTCAACATTTTTGGGTTAGATAACAATTGTGGGTTTAGCTTCATCATTTTCTTATTCATGCAAATCCTCTCGTCTTCTGTGCGCAGACACATAGACTTTGAAAGGTTGATCCCATGCCTGATGGGAAGGTAACCTCTCTTGGATTCCGACATGCTAAACCTTTTTAGCACTCGGTCTATATATGTAGACTGTGAAAGACCAAGCAACCGTTTTGATCTATCTCTATAGATTTTAATCCCAAGGATATAGGTTGCTTCTCCCAGGTCTTTCATGGAGAAAGTTTTGGACAACCAAATTTTAACTGTCTATAAGACTGATATATCGTTTCCTATAGGCAATATGTCATCGACATATAGCACTAGGAATACGACTGCACTCCCACTAACCTTCTTGTACACACAAGATTCGTCAGGATTTTGTGAGAAATCAAACTCTTTGATTGTCTCATCAAAACGGATGTTCCAGCTCCTGGATGCTTGCTTCAGTCCATATATGGATCGTCGAAGCTTGCATACTTTGGTTTTATCAACCGATGTGAAACCTTCAAGTTGTATCATGTATACATCCTCAAGCAGGTTTCCATTAAGGAAAGTTGTTTTCACATCCATTTGCCATATCTCATAATCATAATGAGCTGCTATGGCTAGGAGCATCCGAATGGATTTAAGCATAGCTACTGGCGAATAGGTTTCGTCATAATCAATTCCTTGTTTCTGACGATATCCTTTTGCCACTAATCTAGCCTTAAAGGTAACAACATTACCTTCCATGTCGGTTTTCTTCTTGAAAACCCACTTGCACCCTATGGGCTTAATCCCTTCAGGTGGGTTAACCAAGTCCCATACTTGATTTTCGTACATGGAATCCATTTCCGACTTCATGGCTTCAAGCCATTTGTCCATTTCTGAACATTTCAGAACATCTTCATAACTGATAGGTTCGTCATCGCTTATGAGTAACACGTCGTTCGATTCACTTATGAGAAATCCGTATCTCTCTGGAATATTGCGTGTCCTATCATACCTACGAAGAGGTGGTGTTGTTTTAGGTTCAACTGATAGCTCATCATTATGAGTTATTAGTTGTGGGTCTTGACTAGGTGTCTCTGTAATGTTTATTGGAGTTTCTTGAACTTCATCAAGTTCAATGCCACTCCCACTGTTTTCTTGTAAAAGAAATTCTTTTTTCAGAAATACAGCATGCCTTGAAACAAACACCTTTTGTTCCAAGGGATGATAGAATTGGTAACCCTTCGTTTCCTTAGGGTATCCAATAAATAGACATTTATCAGACTTAGCATCAAATTTGTCTGATATAGTCCGCTTCACATAAGCAGGACAACCCCATATCTTAAGGTGAGTTAAGTGAGGTTTCTTACTATTCCATGTCTCATATGGAGTAGTAGAGACTACCTTGGTCGGGACTCTGTTTAGCAAGTAAACAGCTGTCTTAAGTGCATAGCCCCAAAAGGATTTTGGAAGAGTTGCATGATTCATCATCGACCTAACCATGTCCATCAAGGTTCAGTTGCGCCTCTCAGATACACCATTATGCTGTGGTGTATATGGCGGAGTCCATTGAGACAATATCCCATTGTCCTTAAGATAATCTTGAAACTCTTGACTTAAGTATTCACCACCCCGATCGGATCGAAGTATCTTAATACTTTTGCCAAGCTGTTTCTCTACTTCATTTCTGAACTCTTTGAATTTCTCAAAAGCTTCAGATTTGTGTTTCATCAAGAACACATACCCGAATCGTGAGTGATCATCGATAAAGGTAATGAAGTAGCTATAGCCTCCTTGTGCAAGAGTTGACATTGGTCCACATACATCAGTATGTATTAGACCAAGCAATTCTCCCACTGGATTACCTTTTCCGGAAAAGGGTAATTTGGCCATCTTGCCTTTTAAGCATGATTCGCATGTATCAAATGAACCGGGTTCAAATGATTCCAGAATTCCACATCGGTGTAATTTGGTCATGCGTTTCTTACTTACATGGCCAAGACGACAATGCCATGTGTAGGAGTCTATTCGATTATCTATTCGAGCACGTTTGTTGCTGACTTCGATATTGAAAACGTCACCGGATAAATCTAACGTGTAGATACCATTGCACAAAGTTCCGGTCCCATAAAGAACACCATTTAAAGTTATGTAACAACAATTGTTACTAAAAGTTAAATGATAACCCTTTTCATTCAAGCATGAAATAGATACAATGTTCTTTATTAACGAAGGAACAATATAACAATTATCCAACTCTAAGATAAGTCCAGTAGGGAGCTTTAGCAAATATGTTCCGATGGAAACAGCAGATTCGCTTCTCCCTTGACGAGTCTTCTTCTATTCCATAGCCCCTGTATGTCATTACATATATGTGAGCAGCACCCAGTATCAAGTACCCAGGTGGTTGAGGAAATAGAGTGACATTCAATAACAAAGATACCTGAGGAGGATGGGGCATCGGATGCCTTCTTCTTCAAGGACTCAAGATAAACCTTGCAGTTTCTTCGCCAGTGACCCTCCTTGCCACAGTGATGGCAAGTGCCTTTTGGGGTCTTTTCAGTCTTTTTGGCCTTTTTCTTCCTTCCCTTATTTTGTTCTTTGGGCTTCCTCTTAGAACCTTTCTTTGAGGAACCAACTAACAGTATCGTCTTCTGATCCTGCTTTACAGAAGGCTCTACAGTCTTCAGCAGGTTGAGCAACTCAGGAAACTGGTCTGGAGTTGCATCTTCAGGAGGACGGTTGGGAAGTTGTTCTTCAAGGACATAAGCAAGCTTTTCTGCCTTGAGGACTATCCTCAGGTTTCTAAGATAGTCCATGAAGTTTGGCCCAGTCAGTTTATTGGTGTCCAAAATGGAACGCAAATTCAGAGAAGACATGATCGAGTGATTATCCTAGAGATACAAATTGAGCTTATGTGAGAAGAATGATAAAGAATGCATCAACATACATTAATTAAATCCTATTTATTTTTCGAATTGAATAACCCTTTTTATCAATTCGGGAGATCGTAGGAACATCTCCAAATAGGTTGATATCCAACCATAGATAAGAACAACCATGGCTGTGGCCATCAAGTTATTCTTAGCTATGAAGGTAGGTAATTATACCGATTACATATCACATATATGTAACTATCACTTTATGCTATCAACTAATTGAATGTTTGCATAAATCATTGGGTTGTTAACTCATTAACAAGTATGCAACAATATACATAGCACCCAACTGCACCTCTCTTTACATTGACCTTGGTTGTGGCACAACAAATCAATGCTCCAAGCTTATGGCTGACCCATTAATCAAGAAATAGTTTTAATATGGTTGGAGCTCATTCAACCGTTTAGTCAGGCTTGGATGTGTCCAACAACCAAAACTAAGGATTGACCTCTGACTCCAACTATATTATTCATAAACTAATTCCATGGTTTGAACATGTTGAGGTTCAAGCCGGGCATGGATGTGTCCATCAACCCAAACGAGAAACAAAACTCCGGTTCTAACCATATTAATGGAAGGTGTTAGCCTTAATATTTTGTAAGGGGTTTTGGGTCTCATCCTTTCTTTTCAAAGCACATTCATGACATATAATTATGTCATGACTAACGATTTCCTTGATAAAGTATGTATGAGACTTAATTTATCAAGTCTCATTAATTGGATTAGGAACCGGATTTCCTAATCCTGATTTCATACTTTATTTAAGGAATTGTTTTGGGAAACAATTTCCTAAATTGTCATAATCAATTTCAGAAATAATATGTTTAAGACTTTGATTTCTCTAAATCAAATCTTATTAAATTAAGAGACAGATTCCCTTAATTCAACCGCATATTATTTTCATGAAAATCTCATTTAAGAAAACTCTATAGGAAACCATTTTCCTAATTAATTTTGGAGACAACAATATGTAAGAGCATCACCTCTTAAATCAAATTTCTAAGATTTGATCACATATTTTATTCATAGATTAATTAATTACAACAAATTGTTTTCTAAGGGTGGCTCCCCGAGGCTCAGATACCCAAAGAAAAGAAATTTGTCGTAAATCCAATTTGGTCCGCTCCTCGAGGCGTAACCAAATTAAACATGACAATTTTATTCAAAATGGGAAATTAAATTACAACAACTAACTTTAAATTGGACGTCTCCTCGAGGCTCAATCCAAAATAAAGAATTTTGTTAATAATTTAAAACCAATTCGAGTTTTAATTATCAATTAATGATCCATAAATTTGTCTAGACTTTCTTGAAAGAAAGTGCCCAATATTGCGAGATTTCATAATAGGTTTTCAGAATATTTGTACGTTTCTGGTACAAAGAAAACTTACATATTTCCAAAATTGAAAATTTTCCAAAATAGGAAATTTCCAAAATTGAAAAGTTTCCAAAGATGGAAAGTTTTCACAATTATCATAAAATTTCAGAAACTAGGATATTTCAAAAGTTTGCGAAATTTCATGAGGATTTCCAAACTTTGAAATTCCTAAATCTAAAATTTATTATAATTGGAAAGTTTCCATAATTGGAAAATTTTCCAAAATTGAGATCATGACAAAGTTTTCCGCAAAACAATTATATGATTATGTCGAACACTAACCGGCTCTGATACCACTGTTGGGACCGGGTGCATGTTGACATGGATACGGGTTCGTAATTTTAAAGTTTAATTACGTGCAGCAGAAGGTTTAGCATAAATAATTTCTTAAATTATTTTAACCACGTATCTAGCATGCGACCTTAGGGTGTGTGGACATGATCATAAATTAAAATTTTGCAGAGAGTAAACTAATTTACTCGTTACCTCGCGTAACTCAATGTAAGGGACGAGATCCAACCGTAGCGTCCCTTGGAAGCTCCGCCTCTATTCGCGTCCATGCCGAGTTCTCTTCGGGATGACTTCACAAAGCCACGAGTTTCGTGCCGACAAGAACTACTAGATTCTCCAACGGCACGACTAGAATATCAAGAGAGAGATCAAATAGGAGAATGCCACTGCCTTGAACAACTTCTTCACCGAGAGAAGTTTAATTCTCCAATAGGAGAATTTTGCTCCAGATGCATGCAACTTCTCCACCATGAGTCATTTAATCCTCCAATAGGAGAATTTTGCTCAAAACCGCATGCAACTTCTCCACCATGGGATGCTTAATCCTCCAATAGGAGAATTTTGATCAAACCGCATGCAGCTTCTCGGCTGTGGCTGCTGTCTTCTCCAAAAGAGTGTTGCATGCGTAACTTTTCATCGCCATGAATTGAGATGTGTGAAGAAGGAGCAGGTCTGTTCGGCGCCGCAGAGAGAAAGTGGGCGCCGGCCCTAGAGAGAGAGGGAGAGAATTAGAGAGAGAGAGGGAGCTACTTAATCTCTTGATTAATCAATTCCGGAATTCAAGCCTAGCCTTGGTTCCTTTATATAGTAGTCTCTTCATCGCCAAGTCTCCTTTTTAACGGAATAAATTTTCATAAGAAATTTATCCCATAAATTTTCTTATGAATTATTCCGTTATGCTTATTTTTATTATAACTAAATTTATAATAAAACAAACTCATCTCTCCTTTTATTATGGAATAAAATTCACAAGAAAATTATATAAATTTTTTCTTATCATAGAAAAATCAATTCATAATTGATTTTATAAAATTAAAATAAACCGATCCATGGTTCATTTTAATTTCCATAAAAAGAATAAATTTCTATAAATTTCTTTATAAAATTTCTTTATATAAATTTTTTTATATAAACTTATTTATCCATAATTTTATAAAACAAATCGCACTTGATTTATTTTATAATTTAAACCAAATAAATTGGTTTCCCTCCATGTGGTGGCCGGCCAAACCAAAGAGGGTGGGCACCCTCTTTGGCCGGCCACACCAAGCCAAACCCTCGCGAATTAAACGCATTTAATTCGCCCAATAAGCCTTTAAAAGACTTAGCCATTTTAAGCTTCCGATGCGCCTCTGATGAATTCAGATTCGACTTATTTCTCTTGATCGAAAAATCTAATTTTTAACTCGTTTTAAATCCCTCGGATTACTCGTAGTGCGTGTGACTAAATAGGCTTTCGATTTATGTTGGCCGTCTATAATCAACCAATTATAGAACGATTATGAGTGGCACCTAGTAGTACATCATGACCCCCAATTAATCGAAAGATCAATGGTTGACCTCAGATATAATTCTAAAACCCTTCAGCAGCTATAATGAGTCGTGCCTCATTCCCTTCACCATCTTATACCGACTTGGTTCAGGACACGGTCTGTGTGTCAGTCCCCACTAGGCTGACTACGTCACACCTAGCCCAAGTAGTGTCTTTCTCGTCCAACAGATTCTAATTACTCTCATGTTTCCTAGAGATTCATACTCAGAACATGTTATGCTCTGGCCAGAGACTTCGAGTAACAATCCGACGATAGGCCTTGGGTATACATCTCCTCGCAAGGAGTGGTGAATCCTTTGTAGGCTGTTTAAACATCTTCGGGCACTTCGGCTTATACCCAACCATCCTGGGTCCACACCTCCTTAGAGATGCTTGCTTAAGATGTCAAAGTATAAGTCTCCGTGACCAAGATAACTTGAACACCGCAAGTCAAAGGAACATCGCACTTAAGCTGCAGTAAGAACTTCATTGACATATCTACATGTAGATTCCCATATGAAGTTTTACAGCCAGTCACTCCAATGAACTAGTTCCCTTAACTAGCATCCATGTTTATCTCCGGACATCCCAATGTCACCAGCCAGTGAGAATCAGCTGATTAGAGAATAACCCATGCTAGTCTTAACAGAATTGATAGTGTCCGTATTTATCAATTCGTCGACTAGGGATAATTTCAATACTTCACAATGGCACATGTAGAGATAATCACTAGTTGTGAATTCATCACAAATTCTCTCATGCTGTGAATTGTATTGCGGACATTCAGTAAATGAGTTTAAGATCTCAATCAAATACATGAACATGTATACTCAAATAGTGAATATTCATTTATTAAAGTAAATGATTATAATCATAAGGCGATTGCCTTAGGACACTTCTCTCACAATACTAACAAACTCCCACTTGGCCTAATGCCAATCGCTACGGTATCCAATACCACAGGCTCTAACATGACCCTCAAACTTGCTTTGAGGCAAGGCCTTAGTTAAAGGATCCGCTAAATTCCTTTCAGTGGGAATTTTCTCAATTTGTATATCATTCCTACTTATAATCTCTCTGATCAGATGATAGCGGCGAAGCACGTGTTTGGATCGCTGATGAGACCTTGGTTCCTTTGCTTATGCAATAGCTCCATTGTTGTCGCAGTAAACCGGCACTGCTTTATCAATGGTTGGAACCACACCAAGTTCGGAGATGAACTTCTTGATCCAGACTGCGTCCTTTGCTGCTTCCGAAGCTGCGATATATTCCACTTCCGTGGTAGAATCTGCTACGGTGTCTTGTTTGGAACTCTTCCAACTTATTGCGCCTCCATTCAAAGTAAATACGTATCCAGACTAAGATTTGGAGTCATCCTTATCTGTCTGGAAACTGGCATCTGTATTCCCACGTATTACCATATCTCCTTCTCCATATATTAGGAACACATCCTTAGTTCTTCTTAAGTACTTAAGGATTATCTTGACAGCCGCCCAATGATCCATTCCTGGATCCGACTAGTATCTGCTTGTGACGCTCAGAGCATACGATACATCGGGCCTAGTACATAACATAGCATACATGATAGATCCTATCGCGGATGCATAAGGAATCTTATTCATGCAAATCCTCTCGTCTTCTGTGCGCGGACACATAGACTTTGAAAGGTTGATCCCATGCCTGATGGGAAGGTAACCTTTCTTGGATTCCACATGCTAAACCTTTTTAGCACTCGGTCTATATATGTAGACTGTGAAAGACCAAGCAACCGTTTTGATCTATCTCTATAGATTTTAATCCCAAGGATATAGGTTGCTTCTCCTAGGTCTTTCATGGAGAAAGTTTTGGACAACCAAATTTTAACTGTCTATAAGACTGATATATCGTTTCCTATAGGCAATATGTCATCGACATATAGCACTAGGAATACGACTGCACTCCCACTAACCTTCTTGTACACACAAGATTCGTCAGGATTTTGTGAGAAAACAAACTCTTTGATTGTCTCATCAAAACGGATGTTCCAGCTCCTGGATGCTTGCTTCAGTCCATATATGGATCGTCGAAGCTTGCATACTTTGGTTTTATCAACCGATGTGAAACCTTCAGGTTGTATCATGTATACATCCTCAAGCAGGTTTCCATTAAGGAAAGCTATTTTCACATCCATTTGCCATATCTCATAATCATAATGAGCTGCTATGGCTAGGAGAATCCGAATGGATTTAAGCATAGCTACTGGCGAATAGGTTTCGTCATAATCAATTCCTTGTTTCTGACAATATCCTTTTGCCACTAATCTAGCCTTAAAGGTAACAACATTACCTTCCATGTCGGTTTTCTTCTTGAAAACCCACTTGCACCTATGGGCTTAATCCCTTCAGGTGGGTTAACCAAGTCCCATACTTGATTTTCGTACATGGAATCCATTTCCGACTTCATGGCTTCAAGCCATTTGTCCCTTTCTGAACATTTCAGAACATCTTCATAACTGATAGGTTGGTCATCACTTATGAGTAACACGTCGTTCGATTCACTTATGAGAAATCCGTATCTCTCTGGAATATTGCGTGTCCTATCAGACCTACGAAGAGGTGGTGTTGTTTTAGGTTCAACTGATAGCTCATCATTATGAGTTATTAGTTGTGGGTCTTGACTAGGTGTCTCTGTAATGTTTATTGGAGTTTCTTGAACTTCATCAAGTTCAATGCCACTCCCACTGTTTTCTTGTAAAAGAAATTCTTTTTTCAGAAATACAGCATGCCTTGAAACAAACACCTTTTGTTCCAAGGGATGATAGAATTGGTAACCCTTCGTTTCCTTAGGGTATCCAATAAATAGACATTTATCAGACTTAGCATCCAATTTGTCTGATATAGTCCGCTTCACATAAGCAAGACAACCCCATATCTTAAGGTGAGTTAAGTGAGGTTTCTTACTATTCCATGTCTCATATGGAGTAGTAGAGACTACCTTGGTCGGGACTCTGTTTAGCAAGTAAACAGCTGTCTTAAGTGCATAGCCCCAAAAGGATTTTGGAAGAGTTGCATGATTCATCATCAACCTAACCATGTCCATCAAGGTTCAGTTGCGCCTCTCAGATACACCATTATGCTGTGGTGTATATGGCGGAGTCCATTGAGACAATATCCCATTGTCCTTAAGATAATCTTGAAACTCTTGACTTAAGTATTCACCACCCCGATCGGATCGAAGTATCTTAATACTTTTGCCAAGCTGTTTCTCTACTTCATTTCTGAACTCTTTGAATTTCTCAAAAGCTTCAGATTTGTGTTTCATCAAGAACACATACCCGAATCGTGAGTGATCATCGATAAAGGTAATGAAGTAGCTATAGCCTCCTTGTGCAAGAGTTGACATTGGTCCACATACATCAGTATGTATTAGACCAAGCAATTCTCCCACTGGATTACCTTTTCCGGAAAAGGGTAATTTAGCCATCTTGCCTTTTAAGCATGATTCGCATGTATCAAATGAACCGGGTTCAAATGATTCCAGAATTCCACATCGGTGTAATTTGGTCATGCGTTTCTTACTTACATGGCCAAGACGACAATGCCATGTGTAGGAGTCTATTCGATTATCTATTCGAGCACGTTTGTTGCTGACTTCGATATTGAAAACGTCACCGGATAAATCTAACGTGTAGATACCATTGCACAAAGTTCCGGTCCCATAAAGAACACCATTTAAAGTTATGTAACAACAATTGTTACTAAAAGTTAAATGATAACCCTTTTCATTCAAGCATGAAATAGATACAATGTTCTTTATTAACGAAGGAACAATATAACAATTATCCAACTCTAAGATAAGTCCAGTAGGGAGCTTTAGCAAATATGTTCCGATGGCAACAGCAGCAATCTTTGCTCCATTTCCAACTCGCAAATTCGCTTCTCCCTTGACGAGTCTTCTTCTATTCCTTAGCCCCTGTATGTCATTACATATATGTGAGCTGCACCCAGTATCAAGTACCTAGGTGGTTGAGGAAATAGAGTGACATTCAATAACGAAGATACCTGAGGAGGATGGGGCATCGGATGCCTTCTTCTTCAAGGACTCAAGATAAATCTTGCAGTTTCTTCGCCAGTGACCCTCCTTGCCACAGTGATGGCAAGTGCCTTTTGGGGTCTTTTCATTCTTTTTGGCCTTTTTCTTCCTTCCCTTATTTTGTTCTTTGGGCTTCCTCTTAGAACCTTTCTTTGAGGAACCAACTAACAGTATCGTCTTCTGATCCTGCTTTACAGAAGGCTCTACAGTCTTCAGCAGGTTGAGCAACTCAGGAAACTGGTCTGGAGTTGCATCTTCAGGAGGACGGTTGGGAAGTTGTTCTTCAAGGACATAAGCAAGCTTTTCTGCCTTGAGGACTATCCTCAGGTTTCTAAGCTAGTCCATGAAGTTTGGCCCAGTCAGTTTATTGGTGTCCAAAATGGAACGCAAATTCAGAGAAGACATGATCGAGTGATTATCCTAGAGATACAAATTGAGCTTATGTGAGAAGAATGATAAAGAATGCATCAACATACATTAATTAAATACTATTTATTTTTCGAATTGAATAACCCTTTTTATCAATTCGGGAGATCGTAGGAACATCTCCAAATAGGTTGATATCCAACCATAGATAAGAACAACCATGGCTGTGGCCATCAAGTTATTCTTAGCTATGAAGGTAGGTAATTATACCGATTACATATCACATATATGTAACTATCACTTTATGCTATCAACTAATTGAATGTTTGCATAAATCATTGGGTTGTTAACTCATTAACAAGTATGCAACAATATACATAGCACCCAACTGCACCTCTCTTTACATTGACCTTGGCTGTGGCACAACAAATCGATGCTCCAAGCTTATGGCTGACTCATTAATCAAGAAATAGTTTTAATATGGTTGGAGCTCATTCAACCGTTTAGTCAGGCTTGGATGTGTCCAACAACAAAAACTAAGGATTGACCTCTGACTCCAACTATATTATTCATAAACTAATTCCATGGTTTGAACATGTTGAGGTTCAAGCCGGGCATGGATGTGTCCATCAACCCAAACGAGAAACAAAACTCCGGTTCTAACCATATTAATGGAAGGTGTTAGCCTTAATATTTTGTAAGGGGTTTTGGGTCTCATCCTTTCTTTTCAAAGCACATTCATGACATATAATTATGTCATGACTAACGATTTCCTTGATAAAGTATGTATGAGACTTAATTTATCAAGTCTCATTAATTGGATTAGGAACCGGATTTCCTAATCCCGATTTCATACTTTATTTAAGGAATTGTTTTGGGAAACAATTTCCTAAATTGTCATAATCAATTTCAGAAATAATATGTTTAAGACTTTGATTTCTCTAAATCAAATCTTATTAAATTAAGAGACAGATTCTCTTAATTCAACCGCATATTATTTTCATGAAAATCTCATTTAAGAAAACTCTATAGGAAACCATTTTCCTAATTAATTTTGGAGACAACAATATGTAAGAGCATCACCTCTTAAATCAAATTTCCAAGTTTTGATCACATATTTTATTCATAGATTAATTAATTACAACAAATTGTTTTCTAAGGGTGGCTCCCCGAGGCTCAGATACCCAAAGAAAAGAAATTTGTCGTAAATCCAATTTGGTCCGCTCCCCGAGGCATAACCAAATTAAAAATGACAATTTTATTCAAAATGGGAAATTAAATTACAACAACTAACTTTAAATTGGACGGCTCCCCGAGGCTCAATCCAAAATAAAGAATTTTGTTAATAATTTAAAACCAATTCGAATTTTAATTGTCAATTAATGATCCATAAATTTGTCTAGACTTTCTTGAAAGAAAGTGCCCAATATTACGAGATTTCATAATAGGTTTTCAGAATATTTGTAAGTTTCTGGTACAAAAAAAACTTACATATTTCCAAAATTAAAAATTTTCCAAAATAGAAAATTTCCAAAATTGGAAAGTTTTCAAAGATGGGAAGTTTTCACAATTATCATAAAATTTCAGAAACTAGGATATTTCAAAAGTTTGCGAAATTTCATGAGGATTTCCAAACTTTGAAATTCCTAAATCTAAAATTTATCATAATTGGAAAGTTTTCATAATTGAAAAATTTTCCAAAATTGAGATCATGACAAAGTTTTCCGCAAAACAATTATATGATTATGTCAAACACTAACCGGCTCTGATACCACTGTTGGGACCGTGTGCATGTTGACATGGATACGGGTTTGTAATTTTAAAGTTTAATTACGTGCAGCAGAAGGTTTAGCATAAATAATTTCTTAAATTATTTTAACCACGTATCTAGCATGCGACCTTAGGGTGTGTGGACATGATCATAAATTAAAATTTTGCAGAGAGTAAACTAATTTACTCGTTACCTCGCGTAACTCGAAGTAAGGGACGAGATCCAACCGTAGCGTCCCTTGGAAGCTCCGCCTCTATTCGCGTGCACGCCGAGTTCTCTTCGGGATGACTTCACAAAGCCACGAGTTTCGTGCCGACAAGAACTACTAGATTCTCCAACGGCACGACTAGAATATCAAGAGAGAGATCAAATAGGAGAATGCCACTGCCATGAACAACTTCTTCACCGAGAGAAGTTTAATTCTCCAATAGGAGAATTTTGCTCCAGATGCATGCAACTTCTCCACCATGAGTCATTTAATCCTCCAATAGGAGAATTTTGCTCAAAACCGCATGCAACTTCTCCACCATGGGATGCTTAATCCTCCAATAGGAGAATTTTGATCAAACCGCATGCAGCTTCTCGGCTGTGGCTGCTGTCTTCTCCAAAAGAGTGTTGCATGCGTAACTTTTCATCGCCATGAATTGAGATGTGTGAAGAAGGAGCAGGTCTGTTCGGCGCCGCAGAGAGAAAGTGGGCGCCGGCCCTAGAGAGAGAGGGAGAGAATTAGAGAGAGAGAGGGAGCTACTTAATCTCTTGATTAATCAATTCCAGAATTCAAGCCTAGCCTTGGTTCCTTTATATAGTAGTCTCTTCATCGCCAAGTCTCCTTTTTAACGGAATAAATTTTCATAAGAAATTTATCCCATAAATTTTCTTATGAATTATTCCGTTATGCTTAGTTTTATTATAATTAAATTTATAATAAAACAAACTCATCTCTCCTTTTATTATGGAATAAAATTCACAAGAAAATTATATAAATTTTTTCTTATAATGGAAAAATCAATTCATAATTGATTTTATAAAATTAAAATAAATCGATCCATGGTTCATTTTAATTTCCTTAAAAAGAATAAATTTCTATAAATTTCTTTATAAAATTTCTTTATATAAATTTCTTTATATAAACTTATTTATCCATAATTTTATAAAACAAATCGCACTTGATTTATTTTATAATTTAAACCAAATAAATTGGTTTCCCTCCATGTGGTGGCCGGCCAAACCAAAGAGGGTGGGCACCCTCTTTGGCCGGCCACACCAAGCCAAACCCTCGCGAATTAAACGCATTTAATTCGCCCAATAAGCCTTTAAAAGACTTAGCCATTTTAAGCTTCCGATGCGCCTCTGATGAATTCAAATTCGACTTATTTCTCTTGATCGGAAAATCTAATTTTTAACTCGTTTTAAATCCCTCGGATTACTCGTAGTGCGTGTGACTAAATAGGCTTTCGATTTATGTTGGCCGTCTATAATCAACCAATTATAGAACGATTATCTGTGGCACCTAGTAGTACATCATGACCCCCAATTAATCGAAAGATTAACGGTTGACCTCAGATATAATTCTGAAACCCTTCAGCAGCTATAATCAGTCGTGCCTCATTCCCTTCACCATCTTATACCGACTTGGTTCAGGACACGGTCTGTGTGTCAGTCCCCACTAGGCTGACTACGTCACACCTAGCCCAAGTAGTGTCTTTCTCGTCCAACGGATTCTAATTACTCTCATGTTTCCTAGAGATTCATACTCAGAACATGTTATGCTCTGGCCAGAGACTTCGAGTAACAATCCGACGATAGGCCTTGGGTATACATCTCCTCGCAAGGAGTGGTGAATCCTTTGTAAACTGTTTAAACATCTTCGGGCACTTCGGCTTATACCCAACCATCCTGGGTCCACACCTCCTTAGAGATGCTTGCTTAAGATGTCAAAGTATAAGTCTCCGTGACCAAGATGACTTGAACACCGCAAGTCAAAGGAACATCGCACTTAAGCTGCAGTAAGAACTTCATTGACATATCTACATGTAGATTCCCATATGAAGTTTTACAGCCAGTCACTCCAATGAACTAGTTCCCTTAACTAGCATCCATGTTTATCTCCGGACATCCCAATGTCACCAGCCAGTGAGAATCAGCTGATTAGACAATAACCCATGCTAGTCTTAACAGAATTGATAGTGTCCGTATTTATCAATTCGTCGACTAGGGATAATTTCAATACTTCACAATGGCACATGTAGAGATAATCACTAGTTGTGAATTCATCACAAATTCTCTCATGCTGTGAATTGTATTGCGGACATTCAGTATGTAACGCCCCAAAATTTCCATTTTTAGTTCTTAAAGTCCTTAGAATTATTTAGAAATGGTTTAGAAATATTCTAGATATTTTTAGGAATTTTTAGAGTATTTTTATGGAATTTTCCGAGTCCGTTTGGTATTTTTGGAAAAAGAAAAAGAAAAAGGAAAAAGCCAAAAATGGAAAAACCAATTAAGTGCAGCGGGTGGCTCGAACCCGCGACCACCACGAGACCAAGGGAGCGCGCGGCCAGCCGGGCTAGGGGTATCAAGCACAACAAGGGACGGAGAGAAGGTTATTTAAGGAATAGTTAGTTTAATCTGCCTTAAGTATAAATAGATAGTTAAATAGAGAAATTTTATTTCTCTCCTCTCAAAACCCTCACCATCCGCCGACCCCTCTCCCTCTCCTCTCTTGGGTGACGCCGACCAACATCAAGGCCAAGGAGGGCCGGCCAAGACTCTTATCCGAGAGATAATTCTATATTCGGGATCCCCGCGACGAGAGGAACGCGTAGACGTGAAGAATTCTCCGAGATCTCAAGTTTCTTCCGAGTCCTAGACGTCAATCTTGGTTGTAAGTCCAAGATATCAATGTAAGTACTACTCACCTGCAGTAAGAGGCGGTTTTTCCGCGAGAATTTCCTTTAAAAGTTTTTAAAAGTGATATTTCCTTTTTGTTTCAGTTTTTGCATGTAATCTTAGTTCCTTATATGCTTGTATATGTTTGATAAGCACCCTATATGAGATTAGGGACCAAGAAAAGCTATGAGAAAAGAAAAGAGAAGATAAAGATAAGAAAAGAAAAGGCCAAGGCCTTAAGAAATCCCGAAAAGTCAAGACTTAGGGGTTTTAGCACGCAAGGTGCTCCAGAAAATGCCAAGGCATTTACAGATAAGAAAGAAAAGAAAGAAAAGCTATTTTATTTTCTAAGGCCAGTACCCGGCGTCCAAGGGCGTCGTTAAAGAAATCCAGGTGTCCAATTCCAAGGTCTTGGCCCTGGTAGACCAAGGTCTGCTCTATTAGGATTGGTGGCTCGCTACCCCAACCTTTTAGGGAACGCGCATCAGATGGTACTTACGTCTTCAGTGGATCCAAGTGATTAGTATTTTCAAGTATATGCTTTAGCAAAGTTTTCTAAAGTTTAAAGAGTTTTCAAAAAGTTAAAGAATAGCTAAAGTTTCAAGTTGAGCCAAGAAAAGTAAATTGAGATTTATTATTGCTTGAGTATGCATGTTTTGAGTTATACATGTTCTTAGTTTTCTTTCAAGCATATTAGTATCTCATATGATGTTCAGTTTGACCTAGAAGCATGATTGCATATTTCGAGATTTTGTGAGCTAGATAGTACTTACTAAGCTTTTTGCTTACTAGTTGCATTTCCTCTTATTGCAGATAAAGGTAAAGGCAAGCAATTCTGAAGGAAGACGACGAGGCGGTGCTGAGTAGAGTGTGTGTGGTGGCTGATTATGGAGAGATCTTTGAGACGAGACAATTTAGTTATTTGAATTGCAATGTTTAAGTTTATTCAAATTTCAAGTTCTTGCTTTATGGAGATTATAGAGTATTTGAGTTTTGGATAGTTTTACATGCTCAATTTCTTAGAGTAAAGATTCCATGTCATTTCATTTAGCATACATATCCTTATGATTGCATTGGATGAGTAGAAGTGTGAGTAGTTAGAGATATTGATACTTTGTTAGAGAAAAAGGTGTTTGTGCCAAGATAGTATCAATTTCCCTTTGAATCAAGTTTTTATTGCTTAAAAATGTTTAGAAAAGTTGCAATCACATTTCATAATGCTTTAGCAAGGTCGTAGAACATGTATTTGGTGTTATGAATGCATAGGAGTCAAGATTGGTACAAACTCTATTGTTAAAGTTATATAAACTTGTTTAGTTTATTTTCTTCCATAAAAGTCCTAAATTCAAGTTTATGGTTCGTTTGATTGGCTAAATTGTTTAGGAAACTGACATAGAGTATAGAAATGGTGTCATAGTTTGATATGGCTCGAAACTGAATGAATGGTGGGATTAGAAGCAAAGCCGAAACCTGTAATTCTGATTACAGGCGTACCAGTCGACTGCTACGTCACCAGTCGACTGGTACGGGCAGTTTGAGTTGGTGAGGCTTGTTTCAATAAGTATCAATTACGAGTTTTGAGAAGGAAAGTGTGACATGGTATCATGCATGACTACTTAAGTTAGAATATCATTGTTAGATGAATTTAAAAGAAAAAAAAAGATTTCCGCATTTCTTTAGTCGTGCATTAGAGTCGAGAAGTAGACAAAAGTAACGATCCGTCTAAGGCAGTAAGAAGGCGGGTCGCTACAGGTGGTATCAGAGCAGTTCTCATTCTCCAGCATCACACACACATCAGCATCAACCTTGCCGTCTTCAAGTAAGAAAGCTTTAAGTTTCAGTTTTCCTATTGCTCCTTTATTTAATTGCAGTATAGAGAAATGCTTAAGTACTACTCACATGTGCATAGAACAAGGAAGCATATTTAATCCCTTAGTATCACGGAATCATGTTTAATCCCTAGAATGGACATTAGGATACTAAGTAAGAAGATAAGTTATACCTAGAGATGTAGTAGTGATTTCTTGTTCCTTTATGCATTATTAGATGGCAAGAAGAGGCCGAGCTCCTAATGCTAATAACAGAACTCCAGTTCAAGATAACAGTGAGCCTGGCACAGAACAGCCAAACCTGATGGCAGTCATTGCTCAAATGCAAGCTCAGATTACAGAACAACAGAAGACCATCGCCACACTGATGGCGAATCAGCACCCAGTGCCCCCTACACCACCCACAGCAGGAGTGGGAACTCCAGTAGTGGCTGAAGTTCCACCAGTCCCACAGGAGACCCCTGCTGTGAACCGAAGACAAGAAGCATACCTCGTCCAGTGGCAGAGGCTGAAACCCGAAAGCTTCTCAGGCACGACTGAGCCCTGGGATGCCCAGGCTTGGTTCAAGACTTTAGAGAGCACGATGGAGCTTCTTGACTGGCCAGAGGTTGAGAAGGTCAAATGTGCCTCCTTCTGCCTAACTGGAGATGCTCGTATGTGGTGGGAGCGAGTCAAGAGTAAGAAGATAGTCAACCAGATGAGCTGGGCAGATTTTGAGCACGAGTTCTATGAGGAATTTTTCCACATGAAGGTTACCAACAAGCACTTCGAGGACTTCATGGAGTTCAGACAGGGTAGCCTACCAGTGGGAGAAGCAGTTGCAAAGTTCAACAGACTAGCTCGCCTCTGCCCAGAGCTAGTCAGCACAGAGAAGGAGCGAGTCAGACTGATGCTTCGCATGCTGAACCCGGAGATAGCACTCAACGTGAACAGCGGGATGCACCGACCCCAGACCAGCGAGGAGTTGGTCAGTAGTGCCCTAATCTCAGAGCACTACCTGAATAGCATCAAGGCACAGCAAGCACAGCAGAAGCCAGTCCTGATTGAGAACAAGACAATAGGAGGCCAGAAGCCTCAGCCAAATAGCCAGAACTGGAAGAACAAGAACCACAAAAGGAAGCAGTGGCCTGGCAGCCAGAAAGGAAAACCAGAGAATAAGCAAGCTAGGTATCCACCTTGTCCTAAGTGTGGGAGGAACCATCCAGGAACATGCCTTTTGGGTGTAACTGGATGCTATTCATGTGGACAAGAGGGACACAGATCCAGAGACTGCCCAAACAAGTTTAAAGTACTTCCTCAGCAGTCCGTTCAGTATGGAGGCCAGCCTCAGTTACATTACATGCCTACTATGCTGGAGGGACCTCAGATCAGTCAGGGAGGATTGGAAGCAGCACCAGTTCCAACCAATGCCAGAGTCTTTTCCCTCACGAAGGAAGAAGCTGCCAGCGCCTCCACGGTCGTAACAGGTCAAATAGTTATTTTTCAGCATTTAGCTACTACACTGTTTGACACTGGGGCGACCCATTCTTTCGTATCAGTACCTTTTGCTAGTAAGTTACAGGTGCCTACAGAGAGTTGGGAGTCCAGATTCCTGACAACTCTCCCTTCAGGGGAAATCATGGAGTCCACCCAGAGGCTCCGGGCTGTGCCAATCAAGATTTCAGACCGAGAGCTATATGTCGATCTGATAGTCCTTGCGATGCAGGACTTCGACATCATACTGGGCATGGATTTCCTCAGTAAGTACAGCGCTTCAGTGGACTGCCGTAGAAGGAAGGTGGTTTTCAGCCCAGAAGGAGAACCACCATTCGAGTTTCAAGGAGCCCCAAGGAGGAAGACTCAGAAATTTCTCTCAGCCTTGGCAGCCCACCAGATGCTAGAGCAAGGGTGTGCTGGTTTTCTTGCACACATAGTGGAATCAGAAGCAAAGGAAGAACTCAAGCAGGAGGATGTACGGGTAGTCTGCGAATATCCAGAAGTGTTCCCAGAAGAATTACCTGGACTACCTCCCAACGAGAAGTGGAATTCGAGATCGAGCTAGTGCCCGGTACCGGTCCGGTCTCGAAGGCCCCATATCGTATGTCTCCAGCAGAGTTGAAGGAATTACAAGAGCAACTCCAGGAGCTACTAGACAAGGGCTTCATTCGCCCGAGTCATTCACCCTGGGGAGCTCCTGTACTATTCGTCAAGAAGAAGGATGGATCTATGCGTCTGTGCATAGACTACAGAGCTCTGTACAAGGTGACCATCAAGAATAAGTACCCCCTTCCTAGAATAGATGATTTATTTGATCAACTCAAAGGGGCTACAGTGTTCTCGAAGATAGACCTGCGTTCTGGGTATCATCAGCTAAAGGTTAAAGAAAGTGACATTCCCAGGACAGCCTTCAGGACAAGATACGGCCACTACGAATTTGTAGTAATGCCTTTTGGAGTAACCAACGCTCCAGCAGTCTTCATGGAGCTGATGAACCACATCTTCAGGGAGTATCTCGATAAATTCGTCATTGTATTTATTGATGATATTCTCATATACTCACAGACTCCAGAGGACCATGCTACACACTTGAGGATAGTGCTGCAGATCCTTCAGCAGGAGAAGCTCTATGCAAAATTCTCAAAGTGTGAGTTTTGGCTAGATCAGGTGACCTTCCTAGGTCACATTGTATCCAAAGAAGGCATTCAAGTTGATCCAGCCAAGATAGAAGCAGTCAGCAACTGGTGTAGACCCAAGAATGCCAGTGAGATCAGAAGCTTCTTAGGCCTGGCAGGATATTACAGAAAATTTGTGGAGAACTTTTCCAGAATAGCCTCTCCTCTCACAGCCCTGACCAGAAAGAATCAGAAGTTTGAATGGTCAGATAAATGCGAGCACAGTTTTCTAGAGCTGAAGAAGAGACTGACCAGTGCTCCCATCCTGACTGTTCCAGAGAGTGACAAGGCCTTTGACATCTACAGTGATGCATCCAAGATGGGCCTTGGAGCTGTCCTCATGCAAGATGGTAAAGTAATAGCATATGCCTCCAGACAGCTCAAGGACTATGAGAAGAATTACCCTACCCACGACCTTGAGCTAGCAGCTGTGGTTTTTGCACTGAAGCTTTGGAGACACTACCTGTATGGAGTGCAGTGCAGAATCTTCACAGACCATCAGAGTTTGAAGTACTTCTTCACTCAGAAGGATCTGAATATGAGGCAGCGCAGGTGGCTAGAGTTGGTCAAAGATTATGACTGTGAAATCCTCTACCACCCAGGTAAAGCTAATAAAGTGGCAGATGCACTGAGCAGAAAATCCTGTGCAGCACTGATGTCCCTTTCATCACTGTCTCTACCACTTCAGAAAGAAATAAAAGATTTTGGAGTCGAAGTAATAGTTGGGCAATTTTCTGCATTGACCCTAGAGTCAACCCTGCTTAAAGATATACAAGAAAAGCAAGATCAAGACCCAGAGATCCAGAAGATCAAGCAGGGGATCCAAGAGGCAGAAAATTCAGAGTTTCGAGTATCAGATAGTGGCATCCTCTATTTTGGAGACCGCCTTTGCGTCCCCAATGATGAGGAACTAAGAAGAATATTTTAGAAGAAGCCCACAGTACCCCGTACTCTATGCATCCTGGTTCTACCAAGATGTACCAAGATTTAAGACAAAGGTTCTGGTGGTCTGGACTCAAGCGAGACGTGGCCAGATATATCAGTACCTGCTTGACCTGCCAGAGAGTCAAAGCAGAGCACCAGAGACCAGGAGGAGTTCTGCAGCCTCTTCCCATTCCGAGTGGAAGTGGGAAGAAATATCCATGGACTTTATCACAGGTCTTCCAAGAACCACCCATGGACATGATGCAATTTGGGTGATAGTGGACAGGTTGACCAAGTCTGCCCACTTCCTAGCCATCAAGTTATCGCATTCGGTAGAGCAGTTAGCACAGCTGTACGTGAGAGAAGTAATCAGGCTTCACGGAGTTCCGAAGTCGATCGTGTCTGACAGAGATGGGCGATTCACCTCCCATTTTTGGAAGTGTGTTCAGGACGCCCTAGGCACCAGACTTCAGTTCAGCACAGCTTTCCATCCCCAGACAGATGGACAAACAGAGAGAGTAAATCAGATTTTAGAAGACATGCTCAGGGCTTGTGCATTGGACTTTAAAGGTAGTTGGTGCAAATTTCTGTGCTTAGCTGAGTTTGCCTACAACAATAGCTATCAGGCCACCATCAGGATGGCGCCTTATGAGGCATTGTATGGCAGGAAATGCAGATCACCTATATGTTGGCAAGAAGCTGGTGAGAAGAAAGAGA